>PVKS010007171.1:51106-74483 GCA_004027875.1 Aplodontia rufa | reverse complement strand
TGTGTGTGTGTGTGTGTGTGTGTGTGTGTGTGTATAAAACTTGGGAGAGCGAAACTTGTTTTACTGGATATTGAAAGTTACTGTGAAGCTGCTGAATGAAAATGATATGGTTTTGGCCTGGAGAGGTGGCTCAGATGTTACCGTGCTTGTCTGGCACGCACAAGGACGTGCGTTCGAACTCCAGCACCACGTACATGACAGTGTTGCAGCAACAAAAGCCACATGAAAAGCTAAAATAAAAATTGGTTCTCTCTAAAAAAAAAAAGAAAGCCAATATGGTTTAAAACAAAGTTAAAGACAAACTAAAACTATAAACAGCTGGTGCGGTATCAGACTTGTAATCCCAGCAATTCGGGAGGCTGGGACAGGAGGATCGCCAAGTTCAAAGTCAGCCTCAGCAACTTAGTGAGGCCCTAAGAAACTTAGTGAGACCCTGTCTCAAAATTATAAAAAAGGGCTGTGGAGCTGATTCAGTGGTTAACCTGCCCTGTTTTCAATCCCTGGTATTGGGAAAAAAAAAAAAAAAACCTCACCAAACTAATATAAATAACATTAATGTGATACAGGAATAGGCAAATAAATGACTATTATAATAACTTAGGAATATTCTTTTTTCAGTGGGAAAGTATAGTTAATTTAATAAGTGGTATAGCCATTATTAGCTAACCATTTGCAAGAAAATAAAATAGGGCCTGTATTACCTTATATTAAAAAGTCCCACATAGGTTAATAACAAAGATAAAACAAAAGCATTAGAAGAAAAATTTAGGAGAATAATATATAACTTTCGGGTAAAGGGGGATTTTCTAAGCAATTTAGTAAACAGGGAAATCAAAAAAGATGTGCATATTAACTATATTAATTTAAATCTAATGTAAACAAGCAATTTGATTAAATAATTAAAATTTTGAAATAAATGGTAAAAATCATTACAAACCAAATAAAGCAAAAGACAGAAAAACGTTTTCCATGTATATGGAGATGGTGGGGTAATATCCCTAATACAAAGAAGATTCTGATGATTTGATAAGCAAAAAAATGAGTAAAACATATGAAGAAGATAGGGCTGGAGCATTGGCTCAGGAGTTACACGCTTGCCTGGCAAGCACCATGCACCGTTCAGAAGGAAGTGTAGGAGCAATGAAAACCACATGAAAAACTAAATAAAATTGATTCTCTCTCTCTCTCTCTCTCTCTCTCACTGTCCCTCTCTCAAAAAAAAAATGAAGAAAAAATTAGAGGAGAAATCCAAATGAAAAAGGACTCAACTCTAGTAAGCAGGGGAAATGTACGTAAGGTGAAAACGAAATGTTATTTTTCAACCTATCAGGTTAGAAAATAAAAACTTAGTTCACATAGTATGTATATGCTAAAATTTATTCCTTATCCATATGACCTTGAGCTTGTAAACTCAAGTCTTCTGGGTGTGTTTTATCACCCTTAGTTATCTTTAAAATTTACACAAGAATATGTCCTTTATCTCCTTTTTACAGATGTGGAAAATGAGGCACAGATAAGCTGAATACTTTTCATAATCAAAAGAAATGATTGCTAGAGCCAGTATCCAGTGCCAAGCAGTGTAGCTCCAGAGCCCTGTCAGGCCTAAGCACTATTCTACCATTGCTGGTGAGGATAAAGGAACCCAGAGCATGTTGTACTTTACTAGTGAAAATGTGAGATGCCTCAAGCTTTTGGGAGAAAAAATGGGCAAAATCTCTTTAAATTCAAATCAGAAAGAAATAAGATGAAGGGGTTTGAGATCAAATTAAACATGTGTCCATTACACACGGTCATTGTTTGTTTTCTTAGAGAGAGACAGAGAAAGTCAATCTTATTTATTTTTTATCTGGTTTTTGTTTTTCTGACAGTTGCATGTGTGGGGTTTGAACCTGGATCCTTGCGCATGCCAGGCAGGGGCTCTATCACTGAGCCACCTCTCCAGCCCCACTGTCATTAAGTTTTGAGAGAGAGGCATGAGCTAAAAAACTGGGCATGAGGATTATGTCCAGGAAAGAACATTAGGCACAGAGACTAGTGCGTGGAACTCACTGCATTCAAATACGTCAAAAACTATCACATTTTTTAGATGATTTGAGTCTGGGCATGTAATCTCTCAAGTTGAACAAATCTAACTTCAAGCCCCTAAACTTGCATGGCAGCAAGCTCACCGAAAAAGCTTCGTAGTCCTACAGTCTTGCCTGGCCTGCGTCCAGCGTGTGCCTGTCTGCCCATGCTCTGCACTGTGAGCCTGACCTTGTATTTCAGCATCTTGGGGTGAGGGAGGTGGGGGAAACCTGGCCTGGTTCTTCAGATGGGCAGGTGCAAATTCCATCCATTCCCACAACAGCAAATAACTGTTAAGATTTATTACTTACAGATCCTGGCAGGGAGGGCACAATGAGTCCAGAGATCAGTCCTCAAAAGAATCAGGCAGAAAATGAGAGAGGGAGGGAGTGTGGGCAATTTCAAGCAAGCAGAGAAAACATGGAGCCAGCTTGCGAGGTCGAAGAGAAGCCTCTTAAGCTCTTATGCCTGCTTCTCGTGCTCAGGCAGCAACCTTCGTTGTGTTGCTCCCCTTACAGAAGGCCACTATTGAGGGGAGAAGGGAAAGAGCCTGTGTGGAATTTATTTTGGGCCTCAGAGACTTGAACATGGTTTACAACAAGCTCCGTATGTGGGCTGAATGCACAGTTCACTTTATAGCAGAATGCACTTTGTGCCTCATTTGCCAGTTAACTTTGTGGTACTGTCCTTATCACTAATATTCACTCCCTCAACTCCCTTGCCCTATTCTTGCTTTTGCTTCCTTACACTGACTTGGCTAAGCCATAATCTCTTAAATGCAATTTTACTGTCCTTCCTTTCTATTGGGAATGGTTCGTCCTATTTGTGATCTTATTAATGTTCTCACTTTTAATTCACTATTAGGAATTTAAAAGGGCCTGTAACATGGCAAACATTCCTCTGATCCATTTCTTCTCCCAGGTGACTACTCCTAACTTCCTTCTCCTCAGAGCTCTCACCACCTCTCCATCCACAGCCAGCTTCCTCACTTTCACTTTTTGACACTCCGGGGATTGTACCCAGGGGTGCTCTACCCCCGAGCTACATCTCCAGCCCGGTTTCATCCTATTTTGAGACAAGGTCTCACTAAATTGAGAGGCTCTTACTTGCAATTCTTCTGTCTCAGGCTGCTGAATCCCTGGGGTTACAAGTGTGTGCCACCATGCATGGCATCTTCGTCACTTACATATCAAAGTTGAGAAATAGACATGGATTCTGATTTGTCCTCGTGGGTTCTAGTTCATACTGGCAAACTCCAAGCAATCTTGTTTCCCCCCATTTTGCTTCCATCTCTCCTTTCTGATGACCAGCTGTGCTGACCTAAAATGACTTCAGTCTCAACTGAGATGCAAAGGCAACAGTCTTGCATAGTTCTCAAAATTGTATAAATTCTCGCTGGGCACTGTGGCATGCACCTGTAATCCCAGTGGCTTGGGAGAGTGGGGCAGGTGGATTGCAAGCTCAAAGTCAACCTCAGCAACTTAGTGAGACCCTGTCTCAAAATAAAAAAATATAAAGGGCGGGGGGATGTGACTCAGGGGTTGTGTGCTCCTGGGTTCAATTCCAGGTCCCCCCCCCAAAAAATTGTGTAAATTCTAATCATTATAGTAAATTCTTTAGTCTACATCACTCAATGGTCCTGTCTTCCTCATAAAAACCTGACTAACACAGAAAACAGAAAAATTCACAGGAAAGAAATGGAAGCAATCAGAAAAGAATGTCCATAATCTCCCACCACATTGGCCTTTTCCAACTCCCTTTCCTCCTCCATTCATTTCTAAACTCCACTGTTAGAGTTCCCCCATCAGCCTACAGACAGGGTGAGATACCTCTATCTTAAGAATATGCTCTCGACTTCTTCCCTTAACTAAATACGTAGACAGCAAAAGTTTCAAGAGAGTTATATAAACTCCTCACCTCCTTTCTCCTCTCCAGTGCTTTCTTGAATCTATTCTCATCAGGCTTTTGCTGCCCCCATTCCTTCAAACACTGCTCTCATCAAGATCACCAATGATCCCCACTTCAGTCAATCCAATGGCTAATTCACTTTCCTCCTTTCATTTGATCTGTCGTGGCAGTTGACACAATCCATGGTTCCTTCTGTAAACATCTTCATTTGGCTCCATGACATCAAACTTCTCCTGTTTCACTTGTTGCTCCTTTTCAACCTTCTTTCCTTTTTCTTAATTCCCTCTAATATTGTCCCGTGGCTTAGTCTTTCAACTTTTTCTATTTTTTTATATTAACATTTTATTTTTTTTGAACAACCATACATTTTAAACAAAATAATATAAAATGTGTATAGATTCTGGATATTACAATTACCCCCAGGAGACACCCCCCCCCCCAATTACCCATCCTTATCCTTCCCTTCCCCTTCCCACAATATCTCTAAAAAAGGATTATGTTGTATAACATTACACCTTATCTGGATTTAACACATGATAATAGACCAACTTTCTCACTGGGTCTAGTCTGAACCTCCACAGATGAGTGGAGACAATCGACCATTAGTTCTCTGGGTTATGCTGATTTTACTCAGCATAATTTCTTCCATAGCCATCCATTTACCTTCAAAGGCTGCAATATCATTGTTTCTAATTGCTGAGTAAAATTCCGTGGTATAAATGTACCACAGTTTTTGGATCCATTCATCTAGTGAGGGACATCTGGGTTGTTTCCATAGTCTAGCAATAGTAAATTGAGCTGCTATGAACATAGATATTGCTGTGTCACTATAATGTGCTGATTCTAAGTCCCCTGGAAAGATATCCAGGAGTGGAATAGCAGGGTCCTATGGTGGGCTCATCCCTAGTTTTTTGAGGATTCTCCATACTGCTTTCCAGAGGGGCTGTACCAGTCTGCAGCTCCACCAACAGTGTGTTAGTGTGCCTATCTCTCCACAGCCCCTCCAGCATCTATTATTGTTTATTTTCTTCATCTTTGCCATTCTGACTGGCGTAAGGTGATATCTTAATGTGGTTTTCATTTGCATTTCTCTGGTTACTAGAGATTTAGAGCACTTTCTCATGTATTCATTGGCTTGATCAATGTCCTCTGGTGAGAAGTTTCTATTTAGCTCTTTGGCTCATTTATTAATTGGGCTGTTACTGTTTTTGTAGTTGAGATTTTTGAGGATTTTGTAGATTCTGGATACGAGACCCTTGTCAGAGGAATCATAGCCCATGATTCTCTCCATTTCCGTAGGAAACCTCTTGACTCTTTCGTCTGTTTCCTTGCCAGTACAAAAGCTTTTTAGCTTTATGGCATCCCATTCACTGATTTTTGACTTTACTTCCTTCACTTTTGGAGACTTGTTGAGAAAGTCTTTGCCTACTCCCAAATGCTGAAGTGTTGGACCTAATTTGTCTTCTATCAGTTGCAAGGTAGCTGGTTTAATACCAAGCTCCTTGATCCATTTTGATTTGATTCTTGTGCAAGGAGGAAGATATGGGTCTAATTTCACCTTTCTGCAAGTGGATGACCAGTTTGTCCAGCACCATTTGTTGAAGAGCCGGTCACTTCTCCATGTAATGTTTATCTGCATTTGCTACGTTAGTAATATCATTTGGTTCCATGGCTTTCAATACTACCTGTACTTGATGTCTCTCAAATTTGTACTTCCCAGATTTATATATGCTATTGAACTTGAGAGTTTTATAATTAAAATGCCTACTCAATATCTGCACTTAGAAGTCTAGTAAAGTATTTCAGATTTCACAAGCCCCAAATCAGCTCCTGATCTTCTCTTTAAATTATGCTCCTCTCAGTCTCCCCACATCTGTAAATGACAATATCATTCTTTTAGCTTCTCAGGCCAAACACCTGAGTTCTCTCGTTCTCTTATGTCAGACACCTGAACTACTCGCTGTACCTTCAAAATACACCCACATGTATAAAGAATGACAAACTTCATATTTATCCTCTTCCTATCTCCCACTGTTAAAAGTTTGTATCTGTTCATGTATTTTTTGTGCCCAAACTATAGTCAACATAAAAGGCCATTTGTGAGAATGCTTAAGTATATTATGGCATGTTATGGTAAGAGGTTGCTAAGAAGGATATGCATATATAGTCAGAGCTGCCAGAACATGACATATACATTCCAAAATTCAGCAAGTTATGTGAAAATCACACAACAAAAACCACAGGGGTGGGTTGGCGCAGTGGTCTGGTGGTTATGGTGCTTGCTTAGCATGTGCAAGGACCCAGGTTTGCACCCCAGTGCCACATACACAAATAAGTGTCAGAGCAATGAAAACCAGATGAAAAACTAAATAAACCCGATTCTTTGTCTCTCACTGTCCCTCTCTCTTAAAACACACACACACACACACACACACACACACACACACACCACACAAAAAAAACACTACAGGGTTTATGGGAAAATAGGGCTAGGGGCTTAACACTCAAAACTTCCATCAGTGAAAAATTAAAATAATAGGAATAGGAATGTAATAGGAATGTAATCAAAAGCAAAGCACAGTTTTATATATGTTAAATGCTTAAAACGTAACTCCTATAATAAATATGGCTCTTTATCTTGGAAAAAAACCTGAAGTTGGCTTGTGGACCTGTGGACTCCATTCTCTCCCTGGTCAGCATGCCTCCTTTCCATGCCTACAACCCTTTGTGTTCAAGGAAAAGAAAGGGGTGGTGTGTGTGTGGGGGGGGGAAGAATAGGGAGAATAAGGATAAAGAAAGCAAAATAGTAAAGAGCGGAGAGGAAAGAAGACATTGAAGAAAGGGAGGGTGCAGGCTGCTCAGGCGAGTTATTGTGTCATTGTGAGGTAGTGGAAGGAGGGTCAGAAAGTTGAAGCACCAGATGTGGCAAAGAGCTGTGCTGAGTGTGGCTCAGTGACCTTACAGAATGTGTGGTGTGTGTGCATTTTTGTATTCTTACCTAGTTCATTTCAGCTGGGTACAATATTTGAGTTCCTCGAGTGTTTCTTGTGAACAAAATCATGCATCAAAAAATTTGAAATTCATGGACACTCAAATTGCTCCCTAATATATCCTATAAATTTGGAACAAGTTTGAATTTCTAAAGATTTCTTCTTCAAAAAAAAAAACAAAAAATGAAGTTATACAATATTTAGTGCTTTGTATTTTTTTTCACTTTTTATATTATGGACATCTTTCCTTGACAGAGCACACAGATTTACTTCCTTCATAAAGATTTCATGATATTTCTAAAGTCTTACCTATTCTCCTTCTAACAGCATTTTTGTTGCCTACAATTTTTACCTATTACAAATTAATTTATAATAGATTTATTTTTAATTGAATACTTCTTTAAGCCAACTTTCCTAGAAATATTGCTGAGTCAAAATATATATTCATTTTTCATATTAAATCTTACAAACTGCTCTAAAAAAATTTGTACCAACAACGTAAGTCTTCTTTTCTCTAATTTTTGAATTTTCAAAAATTTTGTCAATCTGATAGGTGGCAACAGTAACTTATTTTTTATTTTTTTGTTTGTTTCTGCAGTGCTGGAGATCAAACCCAAGGCCTCCCATGTGATAGGCAAGTGCTCTACCACTACGCCACTTCCCAAGCCCCTAAACCTACTATTTTAATTTGCATTTGCCTAATAGTTAATGAAGCAATATACTGTTTCAAATGTTTATTGGTTATTTTTGTTTCTTCTGAGAAATATCTATTCATATATTTTGCCCATTTTTCTATTATGTTTTCTTTTTCCTATCAATTTGGAAGAATTCTTTGTATATTAGGAATGTAATTTGGGTTCCAAATATTTCCTCTAAATTTTGTTTTCTAAATTTTTTTATGTTTTGTTTCTAAATTTTGTTTATGAAAGACAATACCAAAATTGGAAGTTCTCTAACTTCAACTTTGCTCTAGGTTTTGGTGTTGGAGGGTGACTATGGTGATCTCCTCTTCCTGACCCCAAAGGGTAAGACTGTAATGGGGACTCATTAAAGGCTCATGATGTTTAGATGAATCTGGAAAACATTTTTGATCTATGGTAATTATGCTAATTGATAAATCAGAATACTTTACTTACAAAGTTGCAAACTATAAGACAGAATACATATTATGAAAATTTAATATAGAAACATTGAGAACATCTAAAAGTAAGTGCATTTTCTTTAATGTATAAGCAAATTTAACTAATTTTGTTACAGAATTGTCATGAACACTAGTAGAATATGGCATGTAAAATTGTTTTTTCCCTTTTTCAAAAAAACTTCAGCCGAGTTTGTCCATCAGTTCTTCCAGGGACCTTTTCATACATTAGACGTCGTTTTTTAAGCTGTGGTGGTTGTGAGTACATTAAGCCTATTAAAAGGAGAAAAAAGAAAACCATTTTATTGCTTAATAATAGTAAAGTATAGCTTTTTTCCCCCAGTAGCTTAGGTGGATACTGTCTCTTTGTCATCTGTCTACACTGTTACAATTTCCAAATGGAGGTAAATAATTCTTAATATACATGGACCTACCTAATGGCTCAGTATTAAAAATTAGTACACACATTCCCTGTGTAGATAATTAAATCTCCCTGGATTTCAATGCCCTCTTCTGTGAAATTATACTACATGATCTCTAAATTCTCTGCTAGTTCTAATATTTTAAGTAAAATCTAATCCAAAATGGTTTGGGAAACAACTCAAGAAGTGTTCCCTAATTCTTGAAGGTTTCCAATATGTCCCCACTAATCAGAGTACTAGTTAGAGGCTCACCCTGATTGACTCTGAACCTTAAAGAAAGATGTACACTGGTCTCTGTGTACCTTGGGAGAATCTATCTGTATTATTATTAATGCTTAGTTCATTTAAAACACCAGAATTTGACATCTTCATTGTATTTTTTTTTAAATCCAAAAGTTTTGATATTCTCTTTGACCAAAAGTTAGTGAAGAATTTTAAGTGTAGTAATTAAAACAAGAAAATTGTTAAAATTTGGATATAGTTTTATCTTTTTAACTAAATAAGAGTAGTATTATCAACTGTTGAATTGTATTACCTGTTAAAGATTCCTTGACTTCCAAGTTAGATGAAGATTCAAGGTGCCTTTTCTGTACTAAAGGTTTTCCATCTCTTTGGTAGAAATAAAGGCTATTGAATTCTTTTTTATTTGGATTAGAATCAGAAGCACAAAATAAATCCAAACTGGGATCAGGTGGTGATTCTCTCTGTAAAGTCTTTTTAGTCCAAGCTTTTGAACTTTCACACGTGAAGTCTTCTAATTCATCTGATAGACATTTTTGCTGATTAGTGAATAAATCATCTTTCTGAGAGTACCATTTGTCATAGGTAGTCTGCTCTGCTCCATATTTTAAGTTGAATGAGGGATTCTGTTTTTCATATACATTTCTCTTTAAGTTCCAATGGAGAGAAGGTTGAGAGCCCTCCAGTGTACGGACAAGGGCAGATACTTCTTTACATGTGGTTCCTTTTGCTTCATGTGTTCCCTTTTTCTGATAATTTATAAAATTAGGGGTAATTCCCCTCTGAGTGTCAACTGGTGATATGGTTTCATAATTTATTTGTGTTAGGCCTAATGAAAAGACATCTGACTCTGAATCCTTCTGGTTTGGAAAGAAGTTACAAGCTGCTTTCTTTAATTCTATATTAACTGGACAAGGATTATTCTGCACTATGTTAGGACTACAATTGGAGTTGTTCCAATAGTTGGTCTGATTATAAGAAGTCACAGATGGTAAAGTACGTGGCATTTCTCTTAGCTCCATAACAGAAGAATTATAATACGAAGTAGTGTTTGCATCTTCCTGCATTCTCTCTCCTAAGTCTGAATGTGAGTAATAGTCATTATGTTCTTGAATGACAGAGTCTGAAGAGCCAAAAGCTGAACCACCAGACGTAAAGGTACTAGTCTGATTACTCTCTTCTGGAGGTGATGAAATTTGAGGTGATTTTTTTGTGGAGGAAGAACTAATCTTGAATAAGGAAGTAATGCTACAAAAATGCTAAAAAATTAAAAAACTTAATCAATACAACACAGTACAAGCATCAGCCTAGTAAATATAATGATGCTGATCTATATGGAAAGGAGGAAAATATAATTATTGTATTCATAGATACTACATTGATCCAGGTTATCCGGAACATAAAATAATTAGGCTCCATTAAAAGAAAACCTTATTATAATTCACATTCATTTTCTAATAATTTGTAATACAAGTTTTTAATATACTTCATTTTTTACAGATGTTTTAGGTTCACAGCAATAATAGAATTTTTAGTTACATAAGTTATACACTATTTCCTTGAAAAGAATTTTAAAATATTACCAAAAGGCTAAGATCCTTTTTACTGCTATAATGAAGGATATCAGGATTTTTGGAAGAGGTGAAATAAACATACGTGAATAAAAAATGTAATTAAACACTAATGGACACAATGCTATCTCAAATGATTTAACATGATCAACTATTGAATTATTATAAAATCATTATTGAAAATTATAATGTGATGAATAGTTAATGAGAATTCCATATGAACTTTAGTTTAATTATTTCTTTGCTATGTGAAGTCCAAAACAAACCTTTATTCTGAAATTCCTGTGGTAAAAATAGATACTTATATGGAAAGGAAATAAATTCAAATAAGAATACAGATCTCAACTAACCTTTAACACTTTTTCTGGAACTTCCGGTAGGAGGTTCTGAAGTTGACACAGAGTTGCTAATAATAACCAATGCAGTGAAGGCCCTTTATTTAACATAAGCTGAGCCACCAATGGGTTAATACATGGAAAATCAAGTAAGTACATTTCTTCCTAGGAAAGAGTTTAAAGCATAATTAGCCTGCAATCTTTTGAAAGTGAACCACTTTATTCTACTCACTTCAGCAGATTAAAATTTTTGTCATTGAACGTACCACTCAATTTGGGACACTTGGGAAAAAATACTATCAGAAAGAAAATTCAGGTAACATGTATTTATATTTGCTCTGCAGACATCTAATCCATACATTAGAAAAACAAACCTTAGATGGTGAAACTTCAAGCCAGGATTTATCCAACCATTCACGAGGATCTCTCTTTGAGGTCATCAAATTGTGGTCAGCAATTTGTCGAATTATCAATACAGTCTCTTCTACTCCTGGGGCAATTATAAGCTAAAAATATATATTTCATGTGTTAGTATAGTAACACATATAATTTGTAATTAAAAAAGAATTTTTGTAAAAAACAGTGGATGCTTAATATTAACACCATTTTAGATATAATTTGTTTTATTTTATTTAAAGAGAGAGAAAATGAGAATTAATTTTTATTTTTTCATCTACTTTTTTTTTGTTTTTCCTCCACAAAAATATTACTTGTATATGTGGTACTAGGGATTGAGCCTGGGTCCTTGAGCATGCCAGGCAAGCACTCTACTGCTGAGCCACCTCTCCAGTCTCTAGATATAATTTATTAATGTATCTATGAAATTCAAGACATTTAATTTGTGAGGATGGTCAATTTTCTTTCCTTCTGCAAATATCATTTTCTGGTATTTTCTATTTTTGGGGATAAAATTGTTTTTCTTCACTTTCCTTTGGCATTTATTAATAAAGTCTTTTAAAAATATATTTGGTGTTAGGTTTCATCTTTATTAGAAAAATAGCAATTTGAATATCCCTAGTAATATTTGATATTTTGCATTTTGAAAGTTAAGCCTAATAGTTCTCAACTAAAAATAAGAATTTTAAAAATAAGGGAGGAGGGAAGGAAAAGGGATTATAATAATTATTAATAATTTGGGATTAATAACTGACCAAATTATATTGTTTTGTGTGAATGTACAAATATATAACAATAAATTCCACTATTATCTATAATTATAATGAACCAATAAAATATGGAAAAAGAATATATATAAAAAAAGAATTTTTAAATATAGTGTAAAAACCAAAGTTAAAAATAAGATACTTATAAATGAATTTGATGTTGTATTCCAAAAGGAAAAAATAAGATTTTGATTTAGAGTAGTCACTCCCAGTATTTTGGGAGTTGTTCTTTGAATCTTAGGCCTTTTGATTATATGTTCTATCTCCCAAAATGCTCTGTGTGTGTGTGTGTGTGTGTGTGTGTGTTAAACTTAACTCCAACAAAGAATTTCTTAAAACCCTCCATTTTCTATGTTTTCCTCCAAGTCCTTCTTTAGAAGTATCAATCCTTTTTTTTTCTGCTTTCATTTATATCTTTTTCTTCTTCACCTTTTAGATGAGTTGAAGGAAAGTTTGTTTGTAGATTAGTAGTTTAATGTGGACAGAGTATCTGTCCACAAGGGCTGGGGATATTACTCAGTGGTAAAACACTTGCCTAGCGTGCACAAGGTCTTGAAGTAGGTTCAAGCCCCAGGGAAAACAAGCATAAATATCACAAAATAATTATGACCATATTTTCTTTTACAAAAATAACAGATACAAAACTGACAGATACAAAACTGTTAATACATAGTTGGGGAATATAAGTATTTTGAAAGGATTTTCTTATAATTATATAAAATATACAGAGTATACAGAAATACTGTTTTTAATCCCAAATTTATTTTATTGTTAGTTTGAATGCTTTGAGAAGATATGACATTTTCATTTAAATATAAAATTTATTTTAGTTTTATTTATATAAAAAGACCTAAGAATTCTATTGACTGATTTGTAGAACAAAATGAACACTGTAAAAGAAAGTAATTTCTGAAGCTAAAAAAATCTTATAAATCATCCCTCTAATTTTTAGGAAGAGTTAACAGAATGGCATTCTAGTATCAGAGGAAAAAAAATACTAGCTCTCCAAATAAGATACATTAAAAACTTGGGTTGATGCCACATTTTTAAAAATGAGTTTTTTTTTATTAGCTCAACACAGTCTTACATATTGGAGGGATTCATTGCTACATATTCATACATGCATACATAATAACAATGTAACTTGAACCTGATCCTTACACAGGATCTCCCCACCTTCACCCATTCCCTGATCTCTTATCGCCACTGTAATTCCCCACGACTACAGAAATAAATGTCTATATACATATATATTAAATTTTTAAATTTTCTGGTTTTAAATGCCTGCATGAATACTATTTGGCTATAAACTTTATTTTAAAAAGCAAAATCTTATGATGGTAGTAATGAGTATTATCTTAAATTTACTAGGCTAAGAAATCTGGGGCTTATGCCTAAACTTGGGGGATTTGAGAACCCCAAAACTGTTTTCAGTGTTTTTCATGTGTGTATTTATGCATTTTTTCTGCAAAGAGGGCTCATTAGAAATTTACAGAAAATTTTCTTAAATTAGAACAACATTTTGCGTAACACTACTAACCCATATTTTATTTTAATATTAAAAATGTACTTAAACATTCTGGTACTTCTTTTATGATTAGGCCCTTCAGATGCCTGAAAATAATTAGGAACTAGCAATTGACACTGATGTTCTCTGAGACAAAAGGCCATGTTACTAAGTAAAGTAATGTAAAGGCAACAATATGTTCTAAAATAACTGGAATCTAGGAAACCTCTTTCAATGTAATAATTTCATTATTTCAGAACAATGGAACCTTATAAATATTGGTGATGAACCGATAACTGTAAAAATAAATTGACTACAGTTGCTTCTCAAACTCCATGGAAAAATTGACCTGTTTAGAGTATTATGTAAAACCTAAAAAGTTTTTGGAATAGTTTGTTTTAGACTTTTGCTTGGAAGTGATTATACTTGGGCAGTACCCCTATTTCATCCCCCAGTGCCTTCCTCTCTGGGCCGCAGCACTGTACCCAATTATAGTACCATTACTGGTATCATGCCCTACGTATAAAGAATAAAGTAATTTCAAAAGCATGTTTGTGTATAATTTTTTTTTACCATGTGTGGGAAAGAGACTAATTAAATGGTAAAGCCTCATGAGACAAATTTACACTTGCCATTTATTTACATAACTTTTTCAAAGAATTTTATTTCTGTTTAATATGCATCATGGAACCCAAATTATCTGGAATTCTGTTTCAAACAGATCATATGTTGATATTCTTAATAGGATGTGTTATGATTTCATTCTATTTAGCAAGTGTTTATCAAATATTTTTGCTTTGTAAAAGCACTGTACTAGCTGCCACAAGTTTTACAAATAAAAAGGACCTAATTTTCTTGCTTTTGGGGTGAAGAATATAGGAATATATAACTCATACTATAATAAAGATAAGAAGTGTTACTAGAAAATGGAAAGAGAGATTTCTCCTGAGAGAGTATGATTGGGGCAAATTTCTATAAGGAGCTGGGTACGGAAATAAGAACTCAGTCAGCTAACTGTTAAGAATAACAGTATCCCTAGGAGAAGGCAGGCCAGAATGGCATGCTTATGAAAGAACTAAGGGGTGAGAGTGTGGGTGCATATGTGGGAAATGGTGAGTAAAATGATGTTAAAGGAAAGATTACTACGGGCCAGATTATGGAGGAGCTTGAATCCAGCTGAGCTTGAACTCTATTTTGAATGAAGCAGGAAGCCACAGAAATTCTTTGAGCAAGAAAATTCAACTCAAAAGCAAATACTTATCCAAAGCCTAATATGTTGGCACTGTACTAGGTACTAGGAATACAAATATGGATATACATGTTGTCTGACATTCAAAAACTTATAGTCCAGGGAGTAAAATTTTCACAAGTATATTTCAGAAATACAATTGGTGTATATAAGGGCTGGAGCGGTGGCTCAGCGGTTACGGCGCTTGCCTGGCATGCATGAGGACCTGAGTTCAAACCCTAGCACCACGTACTCAATGAAGTCTCTGCAGAGCAATGAAAGCCACATGAAAAACTAAATAAAATTGATTCTCTTTCCCTCTCTCTCTCTCTCTGTCCCTCTCTCTTTAAAAAAAAGCAAAAACAAACAACAACAACAACAACAACTGGTGTGTTTATATGACAGAGTGGGAAAGGGGTAGAAAAAGGGAGATTATTTGGTAAGATACTTTAAAAATCTAAGCAAGAGGTGAGGAAAGCCTAAATTTAGGGAAAAAGCAGTTGGGTATAGAATGAGAAACAAATTCTAGTGTCACTGCAGAGTTAAAGAGAAGGATTTAGCCAATGATTAGACTAGAATAATGATACAGCAAACTAAGCTTAGGGGTGAATGAGAAGTTGTGTTTTGGGCTTATAAGAGTTTGAGGTATTTGTGGATATCCACATGGATGTTCCCAGTAGGTGCTAAAATATAGGTGCAGACCTGAAGAAATGTCAGGAAAAATTTTAAGAATTGTACTAAAAAATGAAAATTAAATCTGTGGGTATGTCTGAGGTCTTAAAAGAAACAATATAAAGTGGTAATGGAAGAGTGCTGAGCCTTGAACTTGGACAAATGTCTAAATTTCAGAGTAGGACATTCATTAAAAGGGCCAAGAAAGGATACTTATCAGAGATCACCAATGTATTACCCTATTCATATGTCATAACATTTCTATTACACAGCAGCTAAAAACTTAGTACATCTTTTATAAGAAAATTTTTGATCAATATTTATTTTTCTTCATATCCTGCCATGTTTTAAGAGAAATCTAAATAGTAATTAAAAGATGAAATATGATTTTCATGTGACTTTTGTTTCTCCAACACTAAAAATATTGATTGGAAGCTATTTTTTATTTGGCTTTTAAGCAGCTTTTAATTTGCCAAAGTATAGGCACTTGAGTTCAAGATGGACTTGAGTTTCATTTATGAAAAATCCTTATGAACAAAAATATAGGAATATAATACCTTTACATTCAGTTCTTCAGATTTAAGTCCAGAGGAAACCAAAGCTGCATATATCTGTGCTAGGTGATGAAGTGTCTTTTCTGTAAGATGGTACCTAAAAAGAATCATATTACTATACTTATATTCATTTCATATCTGATTATATTTACCAAAAATTTACTTTGTTTTTCACAT
The DNA here is from genome assembly GCA_004027875.1 of Aplodontia rufa. Classification (NCBI taxonomy): domain Eukaryota; kingdom Metazoa; phylum Chordata; class Mammalia; order Rodentia; family Aplodontiidae; genus Aplodontia; species Aplodontia rufa. Next base: position 58,514 of record PVKS010007171.1, on the reverse strand, counting down.
TACATACTATTAGTAGAATAACCTGTTAAGATATTAATTACTAGTGTGGCATACTCCTGAGGATGCTGAGGATATGTGTGGGTTGGATGGAGAGGTTTAGATAAAGGAAGAAATTTAACTCATTCACTTATTGGCCCCAGGGATGCTTGCTTATATGACCACACCCTAACCAACTAGAATACTCTGTCACCCTAGTCCAAGTAATAGGTTCAGATATGAACACAGACCAGAGCTGCGATACCTAGAATCTTCCTTGTATCTTTTTTCCTGAACTGTTATGTTAGAAACATCATTTTTTTCTTCTATAGTTATTAAGCAGGTCAGATATGAATGTTGGGCTGTGGGTGGATATTTCTACTGCCTTTACCCACCTTAGGTACCCTATGCAACAGTGAAAAAATTACAAGGGAAGGATCCAAAGATGCAAACACTGGCATCAGAATAAAGGATCTGTTCTAAGTGTACAATCAATAGAGTTAAGAGACAACCTACAGAACGGGAGAAAAGTTTTATTAGTTTTTCATTTAACAAGATTAATATCCAGAATATATAAAGAAGTAAATAAAAGTAATTCAGCTTTTAAAAAATGGGCAAATGACCTGAGTAGACACTTTTCAAATGAAGAACTACAAATGGTCAACAAATATAGGAAAAAATGCTCAACATTTTTAGCCCTTAGGGAAATACAAGTCAAAACTACATTGAGGAAAAAAAAAAACTACATTGAGATTCCATTTCACTCCAGTTTAAAAAAAATAGCAAGGCAAGGATGTGGATAAGGAACGCTTATACACTGTTGGTAGGAATATACATCAGAACAGTCACTATGGAAAACAATATGGAGATTCCTCAAAACCTAAAAGTAGAAGTACCACACGATCCATCCACATCATTTCTGGGTGTATTTTTGAAGGAAATGAAGTCAGCTTACACCTGCATCCCATATTTATTGCAATATTATTCACAATAGTCAAGATATGGAATCAGGAGCCCATTAAGAGATGAATGGATAAAGAAAATACTGTATTATTCAGCCATGAAGAATGGAAGTGAAAGAAGTGAAATTTTGTCATTTGTAGGAAAATGGATGGAACTGATGGACATCATATTGAATGAAATAAGTCAGACACTGAAAGACAAGTATTACATGCTTTCTCACAGAAACAAACAAACACCACCACCAAACCCCCTGAAAGTGGAAGAGAAACTATTAGGGACTGAGAAGGGAGTTAGTGGGGAGAGGCATGGAAAGGACAGAAGGTAGAGGGAGGGTGGCAATGATCAGTGCACAGTATACACATGTATGGAAATGTCACAGTGAAACCCATTGATTTGTATAATTAACAGTGTTAATAAAAAAGATAATGGATATCTTTATTTCTTTGCTTCCCCCTTCCCCGTGTTGGCTTCTTCCTCAGGAAACCTCTTTCCATAAAAGAAATAAGTTAATAAGACTGGCTCACTATGCCTAAACTGTTTGTTCAAACAATGTGGTTTCTGTTGAATACTTGCTTTCCCTTTTAGAATCTGGAACTTTGATATGCTAGACAGAGGGCATCAATGTAATCAGCCCTTAATAAAAACTCTGGGCTCTGTGTCTGTAATAAAAGTTTTCCTGCTAGACAAAACATTATGCATTGTTATTAACTTGTTGCTAAAGAAATTAAGCGCAACCAAGTGAAGGAGAAGGTTCCTCTCGACTGTGCCCTCTGAACTTCTCTTATTTTGTATTATAAGGCTTTTTAAAACCTTATATTATAATAAATTATAGCTATGAGTATGATTATATGATGTGTCCTCCTAGCAAACCATCAAACCTTGGGGTGGTCTCAAGTACCGGTGACTTCCTTAAATGGGAACTAATAGCATGAACTACTAATATAATTCAAATAATTTTTTCTATATTTTCAATTTCCCTCATTTGGTCAATTGATTAAGACATTTCCCAAATGTTCCAATCATCTAAAATATAGAAATTAGATACTTAGAAGCCTGGGAAATAATTACATTTTATAATAATACATCATTGTGAGTAAATTATAATTCTTTATATTGTGAACATAAAGCTATCATAGAACGTTACATAATTTTTTCATGAAAATGTGGGTAAAAATAAGTTTGAATAAACTTTATTCTCCCTTATATGTCAACTGCATCACCTAAACTCTAATAGAGGAAGATTATAATCTGAAAACAACTTCAGAAAATTCTAAATCAGTTATTTATCTAGAAAACTTTGAAGTTCTGGATAAAACTTAACGAGCTTAAACTTTACAAGAAAGTACCAACCTTATAGCCTTTATTAATCTTCAAAATGAAGATTTTAGACCTGAATTATTATTTTTATTTTTTTAGCTCTGGCAGAAAGGAAAAACTATGTTAAATGGCTTGCTAGAGGTTGTTAATAGAAAAAGGAAAATGAACCAAGGTGTTTAGACTCTTATGTTCTAACTTGCACCTACCCCTACATAATAATAATTTCATATGAAGAGTTTGGTGCCTCAGTAAACAAAAATGGGATCAAACAAGATGATCAGTAAAGAAAAAGCACACAGGTAATGTCAAAGAAGATATCTATACTTTCTCTAATAACTTAATAAAAGAATGTATTTTAAAAATCCTCTACCATGAGTATGTGGTATGTGTTATGTGATACTATAGAGATAAAAAGGAGTGAGATTAGTGTGCAGTTTGGCAGGAAAATTTTATTTATTTAATCAATATCTACCAAGCATTTATCATTTGAAAGGAATACATGCTGTGCTGTAAAACAAGTACTCCAAAAAAGATAATACAAAACAAAAATGAATTAAAAATAGAGAACTAAGCAGTTCAAAGATAGAAAAGCCACATTGAATACCTGTGTGCATGACTGGATAGTGAGGAAAGTTTAAATAGAAATAAATAACAATTGGGAACAGGTCCTGAAAAATAAGCACAATTTCATCAAATGAAATAGTTAAAGGCAGTAGAAAATATCGTGGAAGAGAGAAATTATGAGAAAAGCAGAAACAAGAATGCAAGAGCATGTTTTCAAGTCATTGAGCAGATCTTTCGGTTGAAATGGAAAGCAGTGAAAATTAAGCCTGAAAATACAGATTGGTCTTATAGTCTCAAGACCTTGAATATAAGGTTGAGTAGTCTGTATATATTCACTAGTAGTGAGGGACTCAGTAAAGCCTTCTAACAAGAGTGAAATAATCAGAGTCTGGTTTCAGGAATATCAATGGAGTGCATGACAATCATGTAGAGGAACACTGAGAGGCATCTGGAGATGGAAGACAGCAGACAGCAACAATCTATTAATTATAACAGTCCGCATAAAACAATGAGATTCTGAACTAAAATGCTGGTAATATAAATGGAGGGAGAAAATAGATGGAAGAGAAAATCCAGTGGCAGAATCTAAAAGATTTGTTTTCTAGTCTTGGTGACTAAAAGGAAGGCAATGCCAAAAATAGCTAAAAGCCAGATATTAGAATTACAGGTTTGGAGGTGATAGAGAATATAACGAATTCATATTTAATTTTGAGAGTCTCTGAAATATCAGAGTGGAAATATTTAGTGGAAAATTAGAGATGCATGTCAGGAATTACACAAAGAGACTACAGCTGAAGAAATAAATGTTATAATTAGATGTAGACAAATAATGAATGAAACTTTAAGAAGGGATAAGATTTACAATGGATAGGAGAAAAAAGAACTTATAATACTTATAGAGACTGGAACAAAGAAGAAGGCAGACAAAAAACATTGAAGTATAATGGAACTGAAGAGTTTTGAAAAAGGAAACACAATGTTAAAATACTTCAGAGCAGTGAAAAACAAAAATATTTTTGGGATGAACACAAGAAAAACAGGAGTGACCTTTGAAAGACAGAAATCAGTATGTGTGTGTGTATATATGTATATACATAAGCCATCTGGTAGAGGCTAAAAGGAGAAGGTAAAGTAATGAGTTCATTATAACATTACATTTAGGGATAAGAGATAGGAGAAACATAACGATAACTAGAGCCAATGTCTTGGCATGGGTTTTAAAAAAATTTTTTTTTTCAGTTAAGCACATCAATGAAAATAAGTATAGGAAGAAACAATTTAGTTGGTATATTTTTAGAAGGAAGTGATTTAAGAATTATTTCTATTTAGCAGCCAAGTCCATAATTACAAAATAATGAAATATGTAAAGCAGGAATTAGTGAGGTGTAGGAATGAGAGGATAATTTGCACAGTATATCCAGGGGAGCATGTATCATCTCCAAAATTTAAATTCGTTCTCCTCTGATCCTCCATCTTGAGAATTCCTGACTTAAAGCAAACTAGATGATTAAGATTTGCACAGCTATCTCTATTAAAATAAAATGACTGAATAATAAGAAATATGAACGCAGCTTTGGATGAAGAAATGTTTACCTACTCAGAATTTAATATTTCTTTGGTATATAATATTATCCAACAACAGCTGTACTGGAACGATAATGCCATCAATCTCATAATGATATTATCTGAGGCCTTCTCATAATTCAGTTCTTCTAGGTCCTATCAGAAAATAAGGAATCATTAGGTTGAATAGTTTTTACAAAATTGTTGTTGTCATATTTGAAGAATATACGATATATAAATGATAACTTGAGAAGATGAATAGATATGGGCTCTCACAGCATGGAAAAATTAAAATCACATTGAAAGTAGTAGGAGAAAAGCTACAGTTGACCTAAAATGACTAATAACAGCTTCAGCAAGAACGGCTCATGAATTTCCCAAGCTCCTACATATGATCAAAGTCTATAAAGGACTCCTGAACTGGAAATGTCTTTTGTGGACTGGGATCTGGGAACTCTAAAAGCAATGGAAAATATATTTTAAAACTTTTGAGATAACTTGCACTGCATGCTTACTCAAAGGAGATGAGAAAACAGCAGTTCATGGACTTCCTAGGAATTCCTACGTAAGGCTGTGGAATTCCCTTTCCTTTAACATAAGTAATTTTTGATAGGGTAAGTAATTCAGGAAATGTCTTTCCTCTAACAATAGCTTATGCACTATGAATCGAAAGTTTTACCAGATGGTAAGGTAATTGCTTAAGAACTTTAAATATGCAAGACACATTTCTTTTAAAAATCCGAGAGTTGTGTTTTTCCATCACATAATTCTTATATTGTCAACGTGGCTCATTAATAATGTACCTTACCTTATTTGCCAATAATTTATATTCTGTACCATAAAACTTGATTTTGTTCCCCACTCCTACCCTATTAAATTAATTCCTTTGCAATTGGTACTCCAATCAAGCACGCATATAAGGGAGATTCAGCCAAAGACTTACACATCTTAAATTCCAAACTATATGTACATTTGAATAAAATCTCTCCCTTTAAAAACCAATCTCTATTTGCCTTAGAGGAAATTCCATGTTACCAATAATCAATTAATATATTACTTCTTAAAAGAAACACAGTGGCTAGGACTTGTTTTTTAAAGTCTTCTACACTATAATTATTCTATAAATGTATTTTAAAACAGGTCCATATATGATACTAAAGAGTCTATATTTACTTTGTCTTCTTACATTTATATTAAAAATTATAAGGTATCAAAGAAATTTGGCCATGAAAATTTGGCACTTGTGGCCCATTTGCAAGATGTAGAAGAAATCACTAATATATTATACTTAAGTTCCCTATAAAAGCATAATAACAAAGTACATAGTTATATATATATATATTAGTATATATTTTTACTATATAGTTTAATATATTTTTACTACATAGTTTTACCTGCAAAATTATGGTAGTGTGTTCATCAATTGTTATCACTACGTAATATTCTGTAGTTCCAAAGAGTTTCAATGACTCACTGCAGCATCTCTCCACGAGTGTGATATTGTAGCTGCAATAACAGTATTCTTTGGTAAAGAAAGGAAATGGCTAAGAAAAATTCTTCAAGAAAAGTTTTATTGTCCTCCTGCATATTAAATTATTTAAATTACTGAACTTTTTCTTTCACACATCAATTTATTTTGCTCTACAAATTTTAGGAAGGACATTATGATTTATTCACTATATAAAACAAATTAGTTGAGATGTGTGCTACATTAAAAATTGTGCTAAATATTACTGCACATGATACAAATGTCTTGAACAAGTTATTCTAACTCTTCAGGTAATTATTCATAAAATGAAAGCATCATTTTATGAGACTAAAGCATTCTCCATTTATCAGAATTTTCTTTCTTTTTTCCTTAAACTTGGCCTACTTTTTTGGGGTGGACGTCTGCTGGGTACTGAACCCAGGGCCTCACACATGTTAAGCATGGCTCTACTGTTAAGTTATACCTCCCACCATTACCTACACTTTAACCACCATTTATAAGTTTATGGTTTTCTATGAATGCCTCACAACCTTAAGATATCAAAACAAAGCATGGGGAATTGATCTGCATTTTAACTAAAGTAATAGCTCAATTATTCTTGATATCCAGCCCAACACCCAACATTTCCATGACAACTTCAATGCTATGATAGAAATAGAACTAAAGATCTAAAAAGTCAAGAAATTCATTTAGAACTTCTTAGTCCTATTTCCTAGGTAATATTTAAAGTCCCCTAGATAAGAATACTTTATTAATATCACCAATGATCCAAAGATCTCAACATCCCATTCACAGAATAATAACACATTTACATTTGCTGGTAACAAAAGAAATTAGAGTAAAACATAAATTTAAACAATAATTAAATTTCACTTTGTCCACAAAATTGATATTATCAAAAAAGACAATATTTAATAACTATGATGGTATAGTATTGGAAGACATTTTATGGATGCGACTCTCTGGAAAATTATTCTTATATAATTCCAGGTTTTGATAATATATAGCGCTACATATAGAGCATAATATTAAGCCTATCAGAATATAAATAAATTTATGTTTTCTAAAATTATGAAATCAGTAACTTACTTCGATTCTAGCAGCTTAAGTATTTCTGGAGTATTAAGAATTCCTTCAGATGCAAAAAACACATATGGAATTTGAATTTCCAGAAGAAAACCACCATATCTATCTGGCAAGATGCTTCCTAAATAAGAGAAAATGTATAGATGTTGCCTTTTGTCTCCTCATATCTCAGCTCTTTATATGTTTTATATATGAACATGAAAATGAGTGTTATGTTTAAGGAGTAGTATACAAATAATATTCACCATAAAATATAATAAAAATATAAGAAATTTGAATAAAAATATGAAGAAGAAAATAAAACCCTGTTATCCTTATACCCAGAAATAAAACTACTATATATTAAATGTTTTGTGTATATTTCTAGACATTTTGCTATATATTTGCCTATACTCATACATGTATACTCACTTAAAAAAAACAAGAAAAAAATAGGATCACTGTCTATTT
>PVKS010007171.1:0-51006 GCA_004027875.1 Aplodontia rufa | reverse complement strand
TGTACAAAAACCATTAGAAAAACATTTTTCAAACCAATAGGAAAGGAATAAATATATCTTAAAGATAAATGGATAAAGGAAATTTATTAAAAAATGTCTATACAAGATGAATTCACAAATTAGCCAAACTCAGAAACTCAAAAATTGAAAATGTTCTCTCATAGGTGCAAACTAGAGTAAAACTAAACAAGGGGTGAAAAAATCAAGCTTATATAATAGACCCATCAAACTCACGTAACTGAAAATTTGGGAGAAGTCTAAATATGTGGTTGGGGGAAAGAGGGAGGGAGAAAGGATTGGCAAGGAAAAGGGGAAAATAAATATTATATGGTATACTTTGCACCCCTGTGATGCTAAATAGTATATATTCAGGCATTTAAAACTGGAAAATACAACAAGAATTATACACTTATATAAATTTATATATGTAATCAGGGATAGGGGGAGATCAATGGAGATAAGTGACCAAGGGTAGGGGGAGTATGGGGAAGGAATAGGACTGAATTATACTGTCATAATGTGTGAATATATGAATGTATAACAACAAATCCTTTCACTATGTAAAAATATAATGCCCCAATAAAAAAATTGTTTCACATATGAAAAGATGGGTAAGGGGTTAGAGTGGATGGCTTAGCAGTTCAAGTGATTGCCTGGCATGCACAAGGTCCTGGGTTCAAACCCCAGCACCATGTACACAACTAAGTATCAGAGAAATAAAAGACCAGATGAAAAAAATAAATAAAATTTATTCTCTCTCTCTCTCTCTCTTAAAAAAAAAAACCTTTATAAGAAAAAATGGGTGATCAAAGACATGGAAATTAACATAACTATAAAATATTTTCTGCCACAGCTTATTTTCTTTCCATAGGTTACAAATAGAAAACAGACAGATTTTATTCTAAAGGAGCAAAAAAGGAATTGGTTTATATCCTTACTCTTTAATATGGTGTCTGGAACAATCACTTTAAAGGCCATGTAAGGAATATTGAATGTTTCGCAGTGTTTGGTCCAACAAGAGTGTTCTACATAATTGTATTCCACCACAACTGAGAACCTGTTCCAGGGGAAATCTGCTCCAATATTTTGATTATATACAATTTCACAGGAACTTGCACTGGAGATGAAAGAAAGCCAAGCAAATGGTATCATACTGTATCATTATCTGAAAGAAATGCTGCAAGGTGACTGTTTCTGGCTATTTTCTAATCTATGCCTACTCCAGATGGAAAGGCACTGGTACATTTTCTCTTCATTTCATCTCTAGTCATGTTAATTTCTTTTTATCATTTTTTGATGAACATGGCTTTTTATAACAGAATATACAAAACTGCAGACTATTTCCCACCTAAAACATGATCTTGATATTATTTCTTGAGAACTATCAATAACAGAAATTAACAGGAGAAATCAATCTCATTTCCATACAAAAGTTTTAATCTTTAAGAATCTACATAATATTTTTGACAACTTTGAAATGAGGTGAATTAACAAGACACTTAAACAGCATAAGATTAGCTTTTGCATCTTCAAATTTCATATATCACAATACCTACTACAATTAAAATTCTCTATAACTGCTTTCTGTTCAGAACAACCTAGAAGTTAAAAAGTATTTAAAGCACAGTTTTTATGAGTTTCTAGTTGATTTGCATCTCTTATTTGGATCACAATATTAAAAATAAATAATTTCTATGTGAAATAAGACAAAATAAGGACGTTTTAAAAGCCAGATTTATTATTAGCAGGCCCTCACTTAAAAAGAATTTCAGAAAAGGAGAACCCAGAAGGAAAATAGGAGATGTTAAAAAAAAATTTTAAAAACTCAATGCTGAGCAAAGAAACTGGCAAAAAGAAGGGTAAGTTTAAATAGGTACCTCAGTACTAAGCGTAATAATAGTGGTAATTTGATGATATTAAAATAGGATTGAACAAAAATTTTGGATACTAAATATAACTGATACTAATATAAGGCTGTGATCTGTGTTAAAATGTTCTCTGTGAAGAATTTTTTAAGGAAGAGGACAGAGACATTGACTGATTTCAGACTTTATTAAACTTCTTAAGTTAAATTTTAGGAGATTTTTTTTTTTTCTCTTAGTGCTAGGGGTTGAACCCAGGGCCTTGTGCATGCTAATGTGCTTTCCTACTGAGGTGCATTTCCCAGGTCAAATTCTTGGAGAAATTTTGTTTTGTATGGCAATAAATTATTTATTTCTATGTTTGCTCCCCACAAATAAAGAAATATATGCTTACCCATTTAAAATGCCTTTAGATTCCAGAAAATCTTTTCTTTCATTTGGATGAAAAATAGTCAAACTTAAACCTGTTGAGAAAAAAAAGTTTTTTCAACAAGAGTTCCCCCACACCAGAGTTCTGTTCATAAACATTTTTTAGGGTGTCATATATTTCACTATCATAAAAATAAAGGTCTATAAATAAGGAAATTGCTTAAAATACAATTTACTGCATTTTTTTTTGAAGTCTAACATATCAGAAAGTTTAAACCATTAATGTTTCTGGTGTGTGTATATGATAGTGAGAAAGAGGAAAATGGGGAGAGAGGGAGAGAAAGAGTGAAAGAGTGCATGGAAAGTCTAAATTTCTTATATGAAATAATAAAGTTGATCGTAATTTAACAGTAACCAAATTAAAATTCACTAGCTATATAGTTAATCTTATTTTGCTAAGATCATAGATTTTATCTTTTTCTCTAGATAAAAATTTAAGTACAACTAAATAGCAAGGGATTATATTTCAAAGTGATATGAATGCTCCCCCACTTTCTATGGCTGTATAAGAAGCAGAAGACTTATTGGGCACTACCTGTTTGTTAGAGTCATTCCTGCTTCTTAATTATCATTCAAGTTCTTTATTTGAAATATATGAATATAAAAATATTCTGTAACCTTACATTCAGTTTATTTTTGGCAGACAACTAATTTAAGAATAGCTACATTTAGTCTAAATTAATTCTACTCTCTTTTAGTCTACTTTTGTTAAAAACCTTAAAGTTCACAAAGATGTCATGTAATGAAAGAGTAATGGCAAATAATTATATGTAACTTTAATTGACATAAAAATAGTTTTGGTTGTTGTAAAGAATGCGTATTCTTTTACAATTCATAAGGTGATTTATATTATTTAAAAGCTATTCTGCTTAAATAATTTATATTTGCTATGCTCTTAAGAGACATTGCTCAGTGATTGTACTACTAGATTTTGCAAACACATGGAAAATTAAATCCTTGTTTTTTCTAACGCTAGATAGAAAAAAAGGCCTAGGTCCTAGGAAAAATATAGGTGTCAGTTTTAAAGAGAGTAAAAACATTTTTCAGTTTATAGATTCAAGATTTTTGTGTCAATAGACATTGTTTACATGAAGATAGGAAAAATGGTTGTGCTGTAATTTCAATTGCCAAAAGAAATGAGGGTGCTTAGCATGAAGCCAAGGTAAGACATGCAGAGTAATAATCTGTCAACATAGCTTAAGAGGCACCAAAGAAGAAGCTGCTTCATTAGGTAGTTTTAAGCTGGCTTCTCAGTGGAGCAGCGTCTTCATAAAAAAATTTCTTTATTTACTCAAATCCCTTGGTTTTATAATGCTAACATTGCTCAGAACTTCCCCTGGATTTTTAATATTTCCAATTACTCTGATTCTAGAAAACTATGGCATTTTCAGCTCCTAAATTATTAGCTGTTGCTCTAACATTTTGTTACTAAGAAGAATCTTACGAATTTGGTGAACATGAACTCATCTTCCCAGCACTGAAAAACTTAATAAAATAATAAAGAAAATCCAAGCTTGCAAATCTGGACTGTGGACACTGGTAACTTAGCTGAGAAACAGTACCTTACAAGGCTGTGCTAAAAGAACTTTCCATTCTCACATTACTATAATTAAAAATATTAGTTAGTATCATGACCTAAATCTGTGAGCAGATATTTATTATTATATTTATATGTATTTCAGTTCAATCTTTTTCATGAGTCTCAAATGTTGTCTATATATATAGAGGCACTCATTGGCTTAATCATTTATTCAATAAACTTTCAAGGAGTGCCTTCTATATTATATGCATTTTCAGGGTACTGAGAAAACAAATATAGGTGTGAAGCTATATTTGTGAGGTGTGTATATATATATATATTTATTCAGTGAGGTAAGTAACAAAGAGTTAATTAAAGTCTAAGGTGGTAAGGAATACCTTAGAAATATGCCTATGATGCTCCAAGAGCACAGAGGAAAAAGTGTTTAAATCTATCAAGCTTTTCTGAACAAGTATTCCATTACTGAGTTACACTCTCAGCCCCCTTAACTCATTTTAAAAGAATGTGTACAAGTTAGCTTCTTAAAAAGGGGGAAGAGCATTCTCACAGCAGGAATAGGAGGTAAAAAGGTCATGGAGATATGAAGCACCATGATAAATATTTTGGTAGGTATATAGAAAAATATTTTAGAAAATAAAGATGGCAAAAGATGCAGTTCATGAAGGAAAGAGAAAGAGTGATATAGGTTGAAAGTGGTATTTTATTTTATTTTTAATACTGGAGGGCTTAAACAGTAACCAAAAAAAAAAAAAAGCCATTAGAGAGGAAGGTTAATCTAGAAAATAACTGATTAAATAAAGTGTGGGAAGAGATGGCATCCAAAGCAGGAGTGAAATACAGGTCTTCAAAGGGAAGAGGTTCACTTTTAAATGGAGAAAAGAAGAAAGGATAAATGAGTAGAAAGAAATTAAGGTAAATTTGTATATAGTAGGAAGAAACTGGGAAAGATTCTTACCCAATTAATAGAAATTCAAAGGCATAATAAATCTCTTCTAAAAATGAGGGAATGGGTGTACAGATTGTCATATAGCCGTTAGGAAAAATATGAATGGAAACTAAGGATATATACAAAGATGATGTTTTGGCTTACATCTGAGGAGTCCCCCAAATGCTCATGTATTTTAGAGGTTAAAATGATTGGGTTATGAGAGTTTCAATCTGCTCAGTGCATTAACCCCCTAATAGGGATTAACTGGATGGCACTATGGGTGAGTAGGATGTGGCTGGAGGAGGGGTTATGGGGGTGTGCCTTTGGGGCAGGTATATTGTCATGGGAGAAGCAGACTTAAGTCTTTCTCAGCTTCTTGGTAGCCATGTCCTGATCTGCTTTCCTCTACCACACCTTTCTGCCATGATGTCCTGCTTCACCCTGGGCCCAAAGCAATGGAGCCAGCTGACTACTGAGTGAGACCTCTGAAACCAAGAGCACCAAATTGTTCTTCTTAGGTCTTTTGATCACAATGATGAAAAAAACTGACTAAAACAGATGATTAAGAGGTATTTAAAACCCAGTTATGTTCAGAGAAGATGAGTTTGTGGTGGCATCAATGTACATGCTGTGTGAATTTTTGTCCAATAGTGCCCAGCAACTAATGTATAGGAATAGAGAGTTTAAAAGTATTGATTGATTCAGAATGCAGGTTTAAATGGAGAGCACAAAAGAAGTACAAGGCTGATTAAAGAGAGGGGTCAAAATACAGAGGGCAGAAAGAAACGAAAATGAAACAAAAATGATTTGACAGGTAATATTCTTGAAGATATTAAAGATTACAAAAGACTGAAGGGTAGGTGTAGACAAAAAGCAATGTATCAGAATTTAAAATTCAGTAGTAGGACAGTATTGCATTATCACAAGGTTCATGGCATAACCAAGGGTGTGAACCGAAGATGAATACAATTTTTGTTGTGGAGGTCAATGAATCAATAATGCTAATGTGTTGAATGAATTATTCACATTAAAGACATTTAAAAACACCTAAAATAATGGCAATAGGAGTGTAGAGAATTCTATGACTGTCTATGGAGGAGGGGGAATGACCAGGTAGTTAGCAAATGATAATTTGCAGTGGTCGAGAATTATATAACAATATGGTTCAGCCTCACAATGGAGGAATAATGCTTTGGAAACGATAATAGAAAGCAAGAAATGACCTTCTTATTCCCATGAGGTATACATAGAAAATGATCAGCTTCTATGTGAGGGACACAGGAGAAACAGTATCATGTGAGGAAAGCTGGTTTTCATTTAAGACAAGGGAGATGAAGTTTGCATGTAAGCAATGGTTCCACAGTGCAAAGCAGGAAGAGCGACAGACTGGGTAGTGGTGGGAAAAGAGTCAAACATCGACACTGAAACAAGAGAAAACCAGGTTAAAATTCTGAATCACCTATTTCCTACTTCTGAGATTTGGCATGGTACATCACCTTTATGAACTTGTTTATTTATAAAACTGAGTTAATAAAACCTATTTATATATCAAAGGGAATTTCCTTTTTATGTATATGTAGAAGAAAGGAAGTTTAACAGAGTAGAGGAGGGAGACTCGGGGGATGGAGGAGGGAAAGAAAGGGTAGGGGAATGGGGCTTGAAATTAAATTCCTTGCATGAATGATTTTGTTAAAATAAGCCCAATTACACTATGCATAATTATGAGGCTTTAATAAAAAAACCCTATTTAGAGAGTTGTTGTAGGCAGTCAGTATTATTTAGCAAACAGTAGGTAATCAGTAAAAGGTGTCAATTATTAATAGCAAATACATGTAAGTACATGTATTAGTATTTTTAAATTACAGACTTATAGTCTAGATTAATTTAAAAAATAGATAAGCCCCCACTGAGTCGTATACTTTTAAAGGATAAATTTTATAGTATGTTAGTTATATTTTAATTTGAAAAGCTGGTTAGAGCCATATATCTTTATGTTTTCAAGCATTTTTAAATAATTTAAATAGATCAATACATCTTTATATGTTCAAGCATAATTTAAAAATTCCTACCTTCTAAAAAAAAAGAAAAAAAATTCCTACCTTCTATTTTGTTAAGCATGTTAATGAGTACATGTTTTTCACCATCTGAGTCCATTCTTAGTATAATCAGCACCTAGTCAAAAATAAGAAGTTCATACATATCTCTGAATGATTATTCTTTTTTACCATTTTGCTACAGGGACAAAATAACAAACGTAACTGGTTTCATGAAACTAATGACAAGACTACAAAGTAAATATTTGTATTGTGAAAGATGTAAATGTTTAAATGCAAAGGAATAAATTCTTGTAACCTCATATATGAGAAAAATACCTTTGGGTAGCGTGTTATTAGCATTCCTCAAGTATTTCCACATAATTTACTATCAATACATTGATTATCTCTTTATTTTGTTAATGTTGAATTCAATACAGACAAGTCAGACTTTATTGGAGAAAATCAACAATTTGTTGGTTTATTTTCCTACTTACCAATACAGTTTCTTTTCTGAAAGGGGAGCAACAATCAGTTTCAATTCTAAAGTTCTAACACTGACTTAGTTTAATGACTTAAGAAAGTTATTCATGAAACAATAAAATTGAAGATAAAAACAAAGGGGGAAGACTGAGGATGCAGCTCAATGGATGAATTCCTGCCTAGAATGCATGAGGTCCTGGGTTCAACCCCCAGCACAATGAAAAAAACATATAAAATATATATACAGAGAGAGGAAGAAGATGAAACCCATATAAATTTGTATTCAGATTTAGGTAAAGCTTTTGAGATGCTTTTCTGCTAGGTAAAATTTTAAAAAGCATTTTGTCTTAAGTCTTTGTTACAGTAGCCTTCACATGCTTAATGTAAGGTGAGTAAATAACTTCCAATATAAGCCAAGGCATAAGTTGTTTTTTGTGTACAGTCATGTCAAATGAAATTATGGCTCAATATCCAAAAGTAAAGTATTATAGTTCTGTTATTATATATATGTTCACAGACTTACATAAGTACCAAATTTTTTGACACCTGGAAAAACAATCCATGGAAAACTGCTTATAATAAAGTATTTTAAAATCTGAGACATATGAATAATGAAGCAAATCAGCCTGTCTTTGGGTGTGATTTTGTTCTGTTACCATAAGAAAACTTTCAAAGGGTCACATAGTACAGACTATTTCATAATTTCAAATTTAAATGCAAAAACTTATGTTCCATCCAATTCTTCTGTAAACTGATTATTTTATCTGCTTTATTCCAGTACTTAACCTTAATTTGCTGCTGACTTTGCATCCAACTTTGTATCTGGCATTGCAATTCTTGTATCTTATAATTGGTTTCAGGCTTTTTTTCCCTAATAATCTGTACAATCTTCAGTTGTCTCCAAATGTCATCCAAATAGGAACCTAAAATGCTTTTATAGACATCTTTTGCATTTGACAAATATCCTGTTAAAGCAAAATTAGAAAGAATTGCATAATTCTTTTTCTTGTAGAAACTTCCTAGTTAAAAAAAAAACTGAAAGGAAATGAATCATGACAGTACCACTTAAAATTTCATTTAAGCTTATTGTGATTTTTTTTTCACATTTATTAGAAGTATATAGCGATACAGGATACAGATGAGCTTATTCTGATTTTGATCAAACATATTAATAAAACCTTTTTAAATTTAAATATACTTTTAAACTCATACATAAAAACCTGAAAATTGCACATATTTATGGGGTACCATGTGACATTTCAATACATGTATTCATATGTTATGTCTAAATCAGCTTACATATATCTGCTAATTTATCATTTCTTTAAAATTATGTGAAGTTGAAAATATTTATCATGTCTCTTTTTAAGCTATAAATCACCAATATACCTGGAAATATTCTACATTTTCCCTGCTTCCTGAGTTAATATTATTTAACTCATCCTAAATCTCAGAATCTACACTTACATGCAAATCCTCTTGAAATGCTGTTTCACTGAAGTTTTATAAATATATTTATACAATTTTTTGCTTGATTTCTGGTTATTTATGAATATAACAACCTTATTAGCATATACATTCTTTCAAAATAGAATACATGGTATTTATACATAATTAATTTGTATAGTAGCTAAAATAGCAGTGCCTAAATTCAAAGTAAGGGCAATTTTTACTTTTTACTATAATTTTTTGAGATGGAATCTATGTTGCCCAGCCTGACCCTGAGGTCCGGGGTTTATGACCCTCCTACCTCAGTCTTCTGAGTAGCTGGGACTGCTGCCACGCATCTCTGTGTCTATCTACTTAGGCCAATTTTTAAATATGGATTCCTGAGGCTTATCCTTAAAAGTTCACATTCAAAAATCTAAATTGTGTCCCAAGGATTTCTATGTCTAAAAAGACCTCAGCACACTGAGTTTTCTGAATTACTGCAGTAGAGCACCTGGTAACTTATGTAGATCAGGTGTTTAATGAATATTTGGGTAATAAATAAAATAATAAATTTTAATTTAATTTTACTTTATTTTCTCATGGCACTGGGGATTGAATCCAGGGGGTGCTTTACCACTTAGCTAAACCTCCAGCCCTTTGTATTTTGAGGCAGGATCTCACTAAGTTGCTCACACTGGTCTCAAACTTGGGATTTGCCTGCCTCGGTCTCCTGAGTTGCTGGGATTGTAGGTATGTGCCACTGTGCCCCAGCTAAATTTTTATTTTTAATGTATATGTCCATACATTTTATGAATGCACTCATATTAACTCTAATTTACATTAGTTTTCCTAGGTTGATAAGCAACTTAGAAACTGACTTACATTCTTTCTGCCTTCTAATTTTCAAATCCAATAATTCTCCATACTGCCAACAGACTTAACTTTTTGGAAAATAAATCCAAGCCAGTAACATCCCCATTTCAATGGTTCCTTATTATCTGTAGAATAAGGTCTGAATTTTTTTGGGTATAATCCGGGTCTTTACTGCTTCTCCAGGCTTAGCTCTTGTCGCTCTCTATCTTGTGTTCAGTCTAGCCACATGGAGATGTTGGCAAAATACCCACTGGGCCATTCCTCTGGGAACTTAACTCTTCCTGTAACACTCTTCTGTACTTTGTCTACTTGGCAACTTTCTAATTAAATTTTACAACATATTCACCTTTAAGGTAAAAGTCACCACCCTTTGTTCCACTACTACAGATCTCTACTATAATACTCATTATAGTCAATAATAAATACTAAATTTGTTTCTGGGTTAAATCCTAGAAGGGGAACTCTATACCTAAAATTTTAAAACTTATCACTTTGCTATACTGGGAGAGATAGAAAACTGGAAGCTGGAAGAAATACAGAATTTTGGGAGTGAACAGGGCAGGCCACCAGATCCATATGCAGTTTTCTTCCCATGTTACTGACTATGGCTTAGATGAGTGTCCTTCGAAGGTCCATACACAAAGGCATGGTCCTCAGGGTGGCACTGATTGGAGGTTCTTTGCAGTCTTTGGGAGATGGATCTAATGGGAAATACTGGTCTTTGAGGGCATGTCTTAGGAGGGTTATTCCAAGAAGGTTGTTATAAAAAACTGAGTTTGGTCCTGCACAGTTCTTTGCAGTCTATATGTGACCATTTCTCTCCTACATGCACTCCTGCTGTGATGTCCTTCCCTCGCTAGAACTAGGCTTACATATGCACCATGTCTCAAATCTCCAAAACCAAATTAAATGAATCTTTTTTCTTTAAAAAGTTAGTTGCTTGGCACAGGAGTGGTGGCTCAGCGGTTACGGCGCTTGCCTTGCATGCGCAAGTATGCGGGTTCAAAACCCAGCACCACATACACAATGAAGTGTCGGAGCAACGAAAGTCCATGAAAAACTAAATAAAATTGATTCTGTCTTTCTCTCTCATTGTCCCTCTCTCTTAAAAAAAAAAAAGTTAGTTGCTTCAGGTATTTTACTGTAGTGACGTGAAGCTGATGAGTGCAGTCATTAGACACAAAAAAGCAAGAGACAACCTAAGTTGATCTTTACTTTAGAGGAGTGTGAAAGTCTTACATTAAAAATGTCCTTTGTGGCTCAGCAGTTAACAGCGCTTGCCTGGCATGTGCAAGGACATGGGTTCAAATCCCAGCACCACGTACACAATGAAGTGTTGGAGCAACAAAAGCCACATGAAAAACTAAATAAAACTGGTTCTCTCTTCCTCTCTCTCACTGTCTCTCTCTCTTTAAAAAAAAAAAAGTCTTTTGTACCTACAGCTGAAATTAATTTTCCAACAACAACCTTGCTTTATATCATTCTTCAAAGTATCCAAATAGTAATGTTAAAGCATGATTTAGCAAATGCATTTCTTTGAGGGGCAAAAATAATTTAGCTCAGAGTATATAGTTCTCAATGGCTTCATTTAATCCCAGTATAAACTGTAGTATACTTAAAGATAAATATCCTTCAAGAAACTTTCCATAAAAATTATTTCTCTAATCCAAGGTTTTGATAAGTACTGAACATAGTGTACTCAGCCAGATTATAAACCTGATTGAGTATTAAAACTAAATTATAGCTATTTTAGAAAGATCAACATGTGGTTTTTCTTTCTTTTTCCATTAAACCATTTAAGTGTTGATACTTGATGAGGTTGTTTTATCTCCAATCCTAGACAAGTAAGGACTAGGGACAACTGCCCTACTTTACCTGGAACAACTATAAGGGTGTGGATTCACACCCCCCCTGTTTTGTCATCTTTATTCACTATATTTCTCAGTTTCCATAAAAGAATTTTAGTTCTACACAAAGCTAGACTGATTACTAATCCATAATATCTTTCTAAAGAGAGAGAGAGAGAGAGAGAGAGTGTCAATTTTATTTATTCATCTGGGTTTTGTTTGTCCAATACTTAGTTGTGTATGTGGTGCTGGAGTTTGAACCCAGGTCCTTGCACATGCCAGGCAAGCACTCTACCACTGAGCCACCTTCTCCAGCTCTATTGACACATAATATTGAAGCAAAATATCAGAACTTAGAATATCTGAGCTCCTAGTGCTCAGTTCAATACTTATCGAAAGTATGGAATAGAGTCATCTATAGATAAGAGAAAATGTCTGGATCTTAAATTAGAGAAAAAATAACTTTACCTTATATTTGAAATAGGTTCTAGAAGCTCTAAGTTACAAAACATAATCCCATAAGCATACTATTACTAAACGAGCCTAAGTAATCCTGCAATAAGAGATCTAATGCAGTAATATAGTAAAACATATTTTCATGATTTTAGAAAAAATTCTCTAGAATTTTCAACATATTCAAAATAGTTTGATTTTTATTACCCAAGTAATACATATCCTAATTTACACACAACTACAAAAAGAAATTACAAAGAGATCTTACTCCTGATAGTTTAATTATAATAATCTAGCAAAGATAAATGCTTGGGGGTAGAGTGGTAGCTCAGGGTTTAGAGTGCTTGCCTGGCATGCATGAGGACCCGGGTTCAAACCCCAGTACCACAAACACAACTAAGTGTCGCAGAAACAAAAGCCAGATGAAAAAATAAAAAAAATTTTTCTCTCTCTTTAAAAAAAAAAAAACCAAACAGTGGAAGCTAGAATACATGGGGAGGCAGTATGTTAGATGGCTAAGCTAATAATAACTTCAAATTGTATGATTCTCAACCCAACAGGGAGATGACTCCCTAGGATACTTGGAGGCAAAGGGAGAGGGATGGGGGAAGGGTGTAGGAAGAACTCCTTGGAGACTGGAGAATGGGAATGTGGGGGAATCATCTCAGAAGGAGATCTCTGTCCTCCATATCCATTTAACTCAGGAGTGCTTCTGGAGGAAACAGCGACAGGGGGAACCCAAGCTGGGCATCCATGATATGGCATT
Organism: Aplodontia rufa; assembly: GCA_004027875.1. Lineage (NCBI taxonomy): Eukaryota > Metazoa > Chordata > Mammalia > Rodentia > Aplodontiidae > Aplodontia > Aplodontia rufa. The sequence continues at coordinate 38,361 of PVKS010007171.1, read as the reverse complement.
AGCCCTGGATAACTAAGTATATATACATTGGTTCTTGAATATTTGATAATATTTCCCCCTCAATTGTATCTCTACATCCATCTAATAAATAAAAAAGAAAAAAAAATTATTAAAAAAAACAAAGATCAAAAGCTTGTCACAAACATGCAATGCATATGGCAAAATATGAAGTCTCAGGGGCTGGAGCTGTGGCTTGGCAGTTATGGCGCTTGCCTGGCACGCACAGGTACACAGGTTCAAACCCCAGACCCAAGTACCATAACTGAATGTCAGAGCAACAAAAACCATGTGGAAAACTCAATAAAAATTGATTGTCCCTCTCTCTCTCCCTCTGTCCTCTCTTTAAAAAAAAATCAAGTCTTACATTAAAAAACAGTGAATGATACTGACTATAGGGTCAAATCTGTGTAAGATCTTAGGACTTTGTAATTCAGGCCTAGATTAGAAAATCCTAAATCTATTTTTCTGTTTTTCTAGATAACAATACTTGTTAAAGACAATTTCTTTTAACGAACATAATTAGAATTTTAGAAGTGTGTGTTGTGTGTGTGTGTGTGTATGTTTTCTGAATTAGAGGTGTGGCTTAGTGGCAGAGTGCTTGCTTTGTATGTGAGAGGCCCTGGGTTTGATCCCCAGGACTGTCCCCCAATATATATATTTCATTATATAATATTATGTGAAAATATAAATGTGCTTAGCATAATAGAGGTAAAAGAAGGCTGCATAATTTCTTAAGAGATTTATCTTTTTAAGAAAAGTAAGGTATATCGGATGAAATATTTTAATAGGAAGAAAACTGGAAATAAGTTTTGTCTACCAACCCAATGCTGTATCCAAGCTGCAAGTTAAAAGGACATCTCTAATTGTTACCAAGAGGTGTAACAGAGCAGCATACTTGTATGTCATTTCTCTTTCATCATTGGTACCTAAGTAAGCAAAAACATATTTAAAAACAGACAATATAGCAAAATTTTAGAATATTATCAGAATATACTTAGTAGCTAAAATTTATTTTTGAGTGTTTATTATATGCCAGGCTTATATGAACTGGTTGCTTCACAATAATCGTGTTAGGAAAATTTATTATGACTCTTATCTTATGGATGAAGAAATAATTTTAAGTTGGTAGTAACTGCCCAAGGTCAATTAGATGGGTTGGCATTTAAACTCAAATAGCTAACTTAAGGCCCCATGCCTTTGTTGCTTCCAAAGAATATTTAATTATTTCTAATGGTAAATGATTTCCAATTAAAAAACAAGAAAATTAAATTCGTAATTTGCCAATTGGTTAACCCTGATTTAACCAGGGAGCTCTACTTTTCTGTTTTCTACGTTGGTATTCCATGAAATATTTATTTGAACAAAGAGTTCTACTAACAAGTTTACACATTGCTTATCTAATCAATAAAGATCAAACAAATATGTAGTTGCCTTTGGTAACCAAGAAGCAACAGGAAAACCACTCACAGGGTGCACATCCAGCCCCTGGAAGGACTTGTGAGAACAAGTCAGTCATGGCCTGGAACAAGTAAAAAGAGGCAGAAAAACTATATATAGGAAACCGGAACTATAAAAATGCTTGGAAAATGAAATACAGACTAGATAACCAGAAGTAAGATGTGGTATGTTTTCTAACCTAGGTTTACTTGTTACTTGTAGGGTTAGCTTTCCCTCAATTCTGCATCACTGAAAGAATATTAAGTGCAACAAATATATCACTGTCTCAGAGTTAAGGCACTATTGTTCCAATTGGAAACCCAAACTTATGTTTGTCCTCCATTATACTTCATAAATACTTATGCATATATGTTTTAATAATAACCACCATTCTGCTTGATGAGCAAAGACCATTAGAAGCTCAATCTATATTCAACCAATTAAAAACCTGAGAATTACAGAATTCAGAAGTATATTCAGAAGTCATGATGTTTGAAAAATCTTGTGGAAGTCTGTCTTCTTCCATAAAGATCAGCTTGCTGACAATTACTGTATTCTTTTCCGTCTAGTATAATCACGACCATAGTGCCAGCTCTTCAAAGCATGAATCCTGATTCTTTGATTTTCACTGCTATGCTCTTCCTGTGGCTCACAGGTTTTTCAAGTAATAAACTATGGAGAAACGTTTTCAAATGATGTATTCTATCTTAATTATACTACTGTGAACTCAAGGTATTGGTGACTAAAATGTTGGTTCCCCCAAAGACTAGGTGCTCTATATATGAAAAAACCCATGATTTTCTTGTGTTTAATTCTTTCCTATTTTAAAAAAGTTATCTTTTAAAATACATATGGGACATCTAAGATTAATTTATTTAGAAAACTGATTTTTAAAACAAATCAAGTAGGTTCCAGGTAAGATGTGGTAGTCACAATGCACCTTGTTTCTTCTGTTGAATACAACTATACACACAAGACAGAATGTGTGGAACAGCATCTGAAGTCTCCAAAAAGTACATGGTAGCAAGTGGACTGGGGAAGGAGGTCATATTTCAAAATGCCACCAAACAAAAAGTTTCCTATTTTTTCTCTTTTTAGTATTTCCTGGCCTAAATTAGAAGCAGCCCAAAAATCTGAAGCATACCCACTATGGGGACAAAAAGACCACTAAGACGAGTTCTCAATCCATGGCCACAGAAGCAGGAAATGGGACTCCAAAGGATAAGAGAAAGTGAAAGAAAATCCTTATTGCTTTTATTTTTTAAAAATGTTTTCCATTTTCTCCTGCTCTAGATCCCCACAATGTTTGGGTCAGCAGTGGCAATGGTATAATTAACGACTGTCAGGCAGGTACCCCAAAACACTTTTGAACACACAGAAGACCATTACAGTAAGTTTCAGTGTCCTCTCTCAAGGATAATTCCAATATCTTGTTGGTTCTGGGTTTGTTTTGATTGATTAGTCTCATTATGAGTTGTATTCCTGCCTCTTTGTATGCATGGTGATCCTAATGGATACATACATTGTAAATTTTACCTTCTTAGGTACTGAATAGTTTTGAATTTATATAATTCTTCTTAAGCTTTATTATGAGATGCAGTAAAGTTCCTTGAAAATAATTTGATACACTGGGTCTTGCTTTTGTTATTTGGTAGGTAGGTTCAGGGAAGTGTTAAGTCTAAGATAATTATTCCCCACTATTGAGGCAAGACTATTCTCAGCACTCTACTTACTCCCCATAAATTATGAGTTTTTATAGTTCAGCTAATGGGAACAAACAGTATTCCCTGCTCTACGTGAATGCAGCATACTACTCACTCTAATCCTCCCAGATGGCTTGTTTTCTTAACCTCAGTTTGTTTGCTCACATAATATTCTACTGAATATTTGAGGGAGTCCCTTAGCAGATCTATAAGACTCAGTGGGTGAAGTTCTCTGCTCTCTATCATTCTATTCTTGAACTCTAGATGCCTTGGTATCCCCAGACTCTCAGCTCCATTTCTTCAACTCAGATTGCCCACCTGGCTCTGTCTCAGGTACCCCTCCCCATGTCACTGCCCAGTAACACTTCAGAGAGAGTAAGTTAGTATAGTGGCAGAGCTCACCTCATTTGTTTCCCTTCTCTCAGGAATCATTGTCCTTCAGTGCCTGATGTCCAGGTACTTAAAAAACTGGTGTAATGTATTTTGTCATTGTTTTTTGTTGCTGTTGTTATTGTTGTTACTTCTAGGAGGAGGGTAAAATCTAATCCCTCTTACTGTATCTTGGCCAGAACAAAGTCTGGGATTGAATTTAATCTCTTTTTTTCACCTCCTTTTTGGAGGAGACTGATCGGTTCAGATGATAACAATAATAGGATTAATTTAGTAAGGAATCTATCAAGTAATATAAGTCAATCGGGAACTTCACTGAGAAGCAGTATCAGATCATATGCCATACCCTTTTCTCCTTACTTAGCTGATCCTCCAGTCTTGGTTTGGGGGTGGATACTATAAGGTGAACTACAGTTAAGCCTTCATCCATGTCTATTTCCTACATCGTCCATAATAAAATTTTACCAATTTGACATAATAATCCAAACATAAATTTATATCCTTTAAAATAATTCAAATTTGATTTGTACTAACCTTGGTGAAAAGTATCACTTAGTACTTTTTCTTGTTCCTTTAAGAAGAACCTTGTTTGGTCAAAAACAACAGTGGCAAATTTCCAAGCAGCAGGGAGGACACAGAGGCATACAAGTTTTTTTATGATAGGAGAAGCTGCTGCTTCTAGGAAACAGTATGCCTGGCACTGACTATCTGCAAAAATAAAAACATTAAAATCAATGCTTTTTTTTTTCTTTTGAAAGAGAGGGGAGTGGAGAGAGAAAGAGAGAGAGAATAATTTTTTATTTAGTTTTTCATGTGGCTTTCATTGCTCCAAGACTTTGTTGTGTATGTGGTGCTTGGGTTTGAAGCTGCATACTCGTGCATGCCAGGCATATCCCATAACCACTGAGCCACCGCTCCAGCCCCAAATCAATATTTTTATAAGAATGGTATGCTCTTTTTGATAAACCAACTAAACACATTACTTCCTAAACACCTGAACTTCCTCCCAAATTATTTTAAAAATCACAAGACTGTATAGTATATAGAAAGTTCTTTTAAGATATTTATTTCATAGAAAGTAAAAATACACAAAAATTCTCCTAGAATTATATAATTGTATGGCTATGTTACTTATTAGAAAGGATTTATTTAGTAACTAATTTTTAACATAGCAAGTATAAGAAGCCTTATAAAGAGATCCACATAATATTTCTTTTCCCTCCTCCATTATTAGCTTATGAACTCAAGCCAAATTTGTAGCAATGACAAGTTGCTACTAGTTTCCCCTAGAATACCATTAAAGATGGGCATAATCACCTAGAGGCCATAAAATAAAACTGAACCAAAAGAAACGAAGATATGTGGGAACTAGTGCCATATTTCCTTGCTGAGTTTAATAATGAGCATGATATTCCTAAGTGGTTTGTGTTTTAGGAGTTAAAAAACGTTGTTCTTGGGCTGGAGCAGTGGCTCAGCAGTTCTGGCTCTTGCCTGGCATGTGCAAGGCTGCAGAATTGAACCCCAACATCACATACACAACAAAGTATCAGAGCAATGAAAGCCACATGAAAAACTAAATAAAATTTGATTCTGTCTTTCTCTCTCTCTTGCTCTATCTCTCTCTTTTAAAAAATTGTTCTTTATAGCAGAACAAAAAAATTAATCAACATTGGAATCAATAGTAACTTATTTACATTCCTCTGATAGTGGGTAAAAAAACATACAGCACAACCATCAGCAGTTCATTTTCCAGACTGAGCAGTAGAGTCTGATAGTTGCAATTTGTTTTACTCGGACAGATGCAGGCAGGCAGAAACAGTTATAATGAAGGAAAACTTAATAGTAGGCTGGAGTAGGGTAATGGGGAGGAGCAGTGGTAGTAAACAGGGCATTCTAGGCTGGAAGCAACTTAAAATTAGAAGTGGAATGAAGAAACTTCTGAAATAGTGAGGAAAATTACATAGAAAATATTATCCTAGATATCCAGGAAAGGGCTTTCAAATTAAATAATTTTGAACGTACTTAAAAAACCGGTAGTATACCTGATGCTTGAACTTCAAGGACATCATCTGGTCTCATTTTCTCATTTATTTTTTCTGGAGTTTTATTGGTAGAAACAACAGGATTTTGTTCTTGAAGCATCAAAAAACATTCTTCTTTATCTTGAAATTCTAACAAAATATTAATTTGCATTGTTCAGGAGAAATTTAATGCTTTAATTAAGCTTATAACTTTTTTCTAAAATATGATCAGAGTCGAATTTCTTCACTGAAATATATCAGTATTAAATTGAACAAACTATTCAGATCAATAGTGCTAACACTGGGATGCATAGGAAGATAAATGATAAAAATGGGAAGAATGTTGTCATCAAATTAGTGTTTCAGCATCATTTCTGACATGAGCTTTGGTTTCCTCACATATAAAATATGGACAAATACACCTACTTTAAATATTGTTGTAAGGATTAAACCTCAAGTACAGTTCCTGACACATAAAAGGCACATACTATTCTGTCATTCCTCTGACTTTCCATATTACCTTCCTTCTGCTACCAGTCCTTTCTTCTGCCCCAAGCAGATCCTGACACCATCTTTTTTTAAAGTAGGCTAATTATCTTACTACTCACCCTTCAGCTCTCAAGTTTCTTACATATGAAGCTTTATGTAACTGTGTACCTTACTTCCAGGCCAGCAAAATGTTTCTCCTTTTTGTTTCCTTAGCCCATTTTGCATAATACTGAAATGATTTACCTGCATGTCTAGTCAAGTCTGTTCCTCTGTGAGCTTCTCAAGGTGAACAACTGCACCATGTTTCTCTCTAATATGTAATTTGGTGCCTGGCACAGACGGTTCAATAAATGTTAGTTTTCTTTCTTCTCACCCAGGTATTGCATATATCTAAGTCTTCTAACATATATATACATATACACACACATATATGTATGCATATACATATATAACATATATATATACATGTTTATTTAGTTACATTAACTAGAAAGTAAGGTCTCATCTATAATATGATTACAAGATAACTTTAGAACTATACTGCCATCTTGAGACATTTTAATATATGAGATTTAAATACATGGTTAAAAATATAATAATGGGGGGCTGGAGCGGTGGCTCAGTGGTTATGGCGCTTGCCAGGCATGTGTAAGGATGTGGTTTCAAACCCCAGCACCACATACACAACAAAGTGTCAGAGCAACAAAGGCCATATGGAAAACTAAAAAAATTGATTCTCTCTTCTTCTCTCTCTCACTGTCCCTCTCTCTCTTATTTTAAAAAAAGTATAATGGAGGGGCTGGAGCGGTGGCTCAGCGGTTTCGGCGCTTGCCTGGCAAGCACGAGGATCCGGGTTCAAACCCCAGCACCACGTACACAACTGAGTGTTGGAGCAACTAAGGCCATGTGAAAAACTAAATAAAGTTGTTTCTCCCTTTCTCTGTCTCTCTCACTCTCCCTCTCTCTTTAAAAAAAAAAAGTATAATGGAGTATATACTAAACTAAATTGTTATCATTTTTAAGTAATACTTTCAGTTAGCTATAATTTAGTAATAGTCAAGTAATATTAATTACTGGAATTCTTGACCAATAAGTCATAACATTTCTTGACCCTGAAGCAATTGTAAAATAAGACAATTAGTAAAATATTACTTCTATTACTATAAAGGCTAAGTTGGAGAATAGTGCTTAATTTGAGTTAAATGGGCTTGCAAACTAAACACCAGAATGAAGTAGAGTTATCCACCTAGTCCTAGAGTACGCTGGACTGGGAAAGAATTCCCCATAGGGAAAAGAGAGTTATGACATAACAGAAGCTAAGGAAAACACCTGTGCCCCCTGAGAAGTTCACTGCCACAAGCTTATGTCCAATTCATTTATTTCACATTTACCATTTAGATTATTTCCACTCTGGAGAAAATGTATAAAAGAGTAAAGAGGCCAGGAATGTTTCTGTACTGAGAAAACAGTACAGAAGCATTCCCTTCTAATGTTAATATTCCTTTAATTGTTTAGTAAATTAATGGCTAATTTTTTTGTTTCAATAAAATTTTATTTATGCACCCTCAAATTTCAATTTCATATAACTTTAACATGTCATCAAATGTTATTATTCTTTTGATTTCTTCCCTATCCTTCGACCATTTTTTTATTAGATGGATATAGAGATACAATTGAGGGGGAAATATTATCAAATATTCAAGAACCAATGTATAAATACTTAGTTATCCAGGGCTAATGCCATGTCATGGATGCCCAGCTTGGGTTCCCCATGTTGCTGTTTCTTCCAGCAGAACTCCTGAGTTAAATGGATATCTCGTGGAGGACAGAGATCTCCTTCTGAGATGATTCCCCCATATTCCCATTCTCCAGTCTCCTAGGAGTTCTTCTTATACCCTCCCCCCACCACCATCACCCTCCCTACACCTCCAAGTATCCTAAGGAGTCATTTCCCTGTTGTGTAGAGAATCATACAATTTGGTTATTGTTAGCTTCGCCGTCTAACATACTGCTTCCCCATGTATTCCAGCTTCCACAGATGAGAGATACCATTCAGCCCTTGAGTCTCTGAGATTGGGATACTTCACTTAGCATAATTCTTTACATCTCCATCCATTTGGCTGCAAAAGCCACAATATCGTCTTCTCTAATGGCCGAGTAGTATTCCATTGTATATATGTGCCAAAGTTTTTGTATTCACTCGTCAAGTGAGGGGCATCTGGGTTGGTAACAATCTAGCTATAGTAAATTGAGCTGCTATAAACATTGATGAAGCCACATCTCTATAATATGCTGATTCTAACTCTTTTGGGAAAATACCCAGGAGTGGGATAGCTGGGTTGTAAGGTGGTTCCATCCTTAATTTTTTGAAGATTCTCCACACTGCTTTCCATAGTTGCTGAACCAGTTTGCAGTCCCACCAGCAGTGTGACAGTATTCCTCTTTTCCCACAGTCCCTCCATCATTTGTTGTTGTTAGAATTTTTCATTTTTGTAATGGCTAATTTTTTACAAGAAATTTTTTTATCTTTTTCTCATTTCTTGCTGCTTTTTCTCATTTTATGCTGCTAATACATCCTACATAAGCTTATTAAGTATGGAAAACAGACAAGGATGTCAGTTATTAATTTTGGAGTGGATTCCTTTTTTAACAAATATAAATAGAAATTGAAAACATTAACAATTAGGAAAATAACAGATCTTTTAAATTATTCCTATTTTAATCATATTTATAACGTAATTCTATTTTGCTCATTAATCATAACATAATTCTTTATATTTTGCTCACTCATCTATGTAGATATGATGCTTGAATTATAGTGCAAACATTGGTTAGAATGATCTAGGTGACATACAGAATTGTCAATTAGGAGGATAAATTATAAGGTGGTCAAACTGTTACATAAGAGGAAACTTCAAAGTGACTATATATAAACATAAAAGATCACAAAATTCTGAAATATTTAAATTATATTCTGCATGTTTACCAGATTTTTCATCATGAAAAATGCACTGACTAATATAATTCTATCCCAATCTATAAAAGGCCATCACGTCTATTGGAAAAGTATATGTAACAACTATGATATTAAGAACTAAAAATCTAGTGTCCATTAATAGTATACAGGACAATAAGACCTATGTATGTTCTAAGTCACACAAGTATTTCTGTATGTATTTCATCAGGGTAATGTCTGCCAAAATTATTCTAGCATGCCTGCTTTTTTAACCACAAATAAAATGATTTGACACATCACACTGCCTTCAATGTGGTGAGATGCAGAATGCAAGACAATTACAACTCAAACAGAAACTCTTTGGTAACATTAAGAAGCGTAATAAGCAATTAAATGGAAAAGAAAAGTCTAATATACGTTAAAATATAAGTTAAAATACTGAGATAGATCTGTCAGCAAACAGAGAAAAAAGAATGACAAAATGATCAATAAAAGTTGGAAATGCTATGAATTTCTATGGCCCAGTTATAGAGAGCAAGCTTTAAAAATAGTGACTTGTTACAAATTCAAATGCAAATTTTAATTTTTTGGAAATATATATGTATGTTTTTATATAAATCTATATCTATATCTATATATATCCATATCCATTTCCATGTACAAGTATCATGAATCAATGGCATTTTCTTTGACTATGAAAAATATAATTTTATCTAAAAGAACTTCATTTCTTGGCCTTCTACAGAAAATAAATTATGTACTTTGTTCTTAAATCTATCATAACAAGGTCAACATATTACTAAATTACCCACCATCATTTTTGTCATAGTTTATGACTTCAATTTTTGAGGTACAAGTCTTGTACTTATTTCGCAGCATGATAAAGTCACTCAAGAGGTCCAAATCATTCTCCCATTTTTTATCATGTTCAAAGGATGGTTTTCTAATTCTTGAAGAGGAAGATGATTCAATGGATGATACTATGCAGTTATGTTCAACATGATCTTTATTTTCTTTCTTTTGGATTGTTCTATCAACTAATTCTTGATCATTCTTTAGTTTTTCTTCCTTTTTTGGTCTTTTAACAGAGATACATTCATCAGACAAACACAGATCTGGTACTTCTTTTGTCAGAGATGGGCCCTTTTGTGGAAATAACATCTGATCATTTATAGATTTCTCATTAGTAAGTACAATTGGTGAGGAACAGTTTTTATGTTCTAGCTGTGCTGAAAACAGAAAATAAAAAATTACCTAAATAATTCTGTTAAGGTACTGGATACCTTTTTTTTTTTTTTTTAAGAGAGAGAGAGACAGTAAGAAGAAAGAGAAAATGAACTTCACTTAGTTTTTCATGTGGTTTTCATTGCTCCGACACTTCACTGTATACGTGGTACTGCCATGTTCATCCTGGCACATTCCAAGCAAGCGCTATAACCACTGAGGCACCCCACTCCAGCCTACTACTGGATACTATTTAGCTGTAGTTTTAAAAAATGTACTTTGATCCTTAGTAGTATTTATTTACTATTTTGAATATCAATTTTTGGTCTAAATAAAATAAAAATTTAAAAGCTAGAAATTTTGCGCCTCTTTTTCTTTAAAGGAGCTAGGTTATCAGGCAAAGAAAGATTTCCAGAAAAGGCCCATTGTTAATAGGCTTATAATGAGTCATCCCTTCAGAGCTAACAATTACCAAAAAATTGTATGCCAAATATAAAGTAGCTCTTACAATTCAATATTTCAAAAGCAGCCCAATTTTAAAATTGGCAAAAACTTAAACAATTCTTCATATAAGATATATACATGTATATTCTATTGCATGGATGAATCTTAGAAACCTACCAAGTAAAAGAGGTTAATTTCAAAGGCCATAATTAATTGATTTTTAAAATTTATATGAAATGTCCAGAAGAGGCAAGTCTGTAGCAACAGAGAAGAGATAGTGGTTATACCACTGGGCAAAATGGGGAATGACTGCTAATAGATATTAGGTAATAAAAGTGTTCTAAAATGGTCTGTAGTGGTGATTGTACATTCTCTGATTATACTAAAAACCAATGAATGGTATACTTTAAGTGGGTCAATTGTATGGTATGTAAATTATATCACTATATTCTTCTTTAAAAAAGACATATAAAAGACCAATGATTATATAAAAAGATTCTCCCCATCATTAATCATTAGGGAAATACAGGTTAAAAACACAATAACACAACATAACAATCAGAATAACTCCTACTAAGTGTTGACAAGGATACAGAATAACTAGAACTCTCACATACTGTCAGTGGGAATGCACAATGGTGAAATCACTTTAGAAACAGTTTAATAGTTTCTTATAAAATCAAACACATTTACCATTAGACTCAATAACACTACTTACAAATATTCACCCAAGACAAATGACACATGCCCATAAAAAAACTTGTACCAGTATACTCATCGCAGTTTTATTTTCAAAATAAAAAACTGGGAAAGAAATCCTAGGGAACTGTTAGACAGCCTTGGTATATTCAAACAGTGAAAAAATCTTAAGCAATAAAAAGAAATAAACTAGTGATGCACACATCACGGATGAATATCAAAAGTGTTATGCTGAGTGGAAGAATCCACGCACAAAATAGTTCATACTATTTGGTTTTATAAAAGAAATTCTAGAATAGTGACAGAAATAGACCAGGGGGTACCAAAAATCAGGGGTAAAAGTCAGTTATCAAGAAGGGCAGTATGGAGGAACAATGACTGTGAAAAAACACAAGGAACTTATAGTGAGGGAAATATTCTAGTATATTTAAATGTAGTATAGTTTTGCAGGTATATACACTTGTCAAAATTCTGATGCATTTTAAATGTATAGTTAAAATAGGTGTAGTTTATTATATGTAAATTATATCCTGTAAAGTTGATTTGAAAAAACTGAAATGTCAACTAAATAATGTAAATGAGTAAAGTATATGACAAGTGCTTAAACATCATTGTTTAGAAAGATAAATTTTGTATTGCTTTCTTCCAAAATGTAGTCTATGATTTTTAAATTACAGATATTGATATATGAAACATTTAACTTTCCTCTTTATACTAAATGTAAGACAAAAGTGTAAGAGTAATGCTAAATGCCAACTAACTACTTGGCCTCAATTTGTGAGTGTTGAGAACTACAGTGACCTGGAAAGAACATGGTTTAGTTAGAGTGATGAGCTACTAATGGCTCTAGCTAGATGCTATTATGTAATCAAAACACTTTATGAGTCAATGATATATGGACTGCATAGGACCTGAGTGCTACCAATTTTCAACCTCTGATATAGCCTCTAGAGATAATCCAATTAGCCAGCAAGTAGGAACTGTTCACTGTTTCACTTTTCCAATTATATTCCTCCACTATTATCTCTTTAAATACCCCTACTCTGACAACTTGACTATAAGAATTCAGAAATAGTTACTGCTTCTTAAATGTCAGAATAATACCATCATCATAATTCTATTAAATATCAACATGAATGTTCTATTTTAACCTTAAATCACTTATATTTCATGATATTTTACAAATTTTATAGATTTGATACACTATCTAGATATTTGAAGATCCCGTAAAAACATCTTCTAATCTCTTAAAATCCTTATTCTACCATGGGTAGCCATCTAGGCCTTGAGATGCAATGGTGTGCATTTGCTTGGCATAATCTGTGTATGTTTTCCTTCCTACCACATTCGAAGCACTTTATGGTTTCTGTCTTTGATTATAAACTTCCCAAATTCTTTAAGATGAAAGTTTACTAGTTTTTGCACAAATTCATTTTAAAACAATACATATATACTTTAAAAAGATGTAATTCATGTCAAATATTTTGTATGTACTATAAAGGCATTTTTTTAATAGAGAGAGGGAGAGAATGACAGAGAGAAAGAGAGAGAAAAAGAGTCAATTTTACTTATTTTTCTATCTGTCCTTTGTTTCCCAGACCCTTAGTTGTGTATGTACTGCTGGGGCTTGAACCCAGGTCCTTGTGCATGCCAGGCAAGCACTCCAACCTCTGAGCTACCACTCTAGCCTTTATAATGGCATCTATAGAAATCAAATTAACAAAAGATAGACACTCAAAATACATTTGCTTTCTTAAATTACATGAGTAAAAAGAATTGAATTAGTAAATACTAAATTTCTTAGTAACAAAGGGATTTTTTTTTTCAATATAACTGTTAAATCTAGGATCTCATACATACTAAGCAGGTATGCTACCACTGAATTATAGCCCCAGGCTCAGGAAGGTTTTCTTCATTGTTGAGAGAGATTACTAAATATTATTGAAAACTAAAGTTTGGCAGTCAGGTCAAAAATAGTTGCAGACTCTGCCCTAGCCCTGACAGGTGTGAGGAACACCCAGAGGATCCTGTATCTGGACCCCACTACCAAACATGCACAGGACTCCACCCTACCCCTAGTAGGTGCATGGGACACCCCAATGACCCCATGCCCGGACACCGCCCTGCCACTGAGCATGCCCAGGACTCTGGCCCAGTGCCCAGGCCCTGTCCCATTGCTGCACATCCCAAGGACTCAGGTTCCAGCCCCAACAAGTGCATGGAACATCTTGAGGACCCTGTGCCCAGACCTCGCCCTGCCTCCACACATGTCCAGGACTCTGGTTCTGACAGGTGCACCAGACATCCCAAGGATACCGCACCCAGACACTGTTCATCCCTTGCACATACCTGCTAGGTCCAGATATGTTGGGCCCGTCCCCGCCACCAAGAATCCCAGGTGCCAATGTGGTACATAAGCTGGTCTGTTCCAGCCTGACTCGTGTCTCTGAGACCCTAGGACCCAGCAGTGTACCCATACTGCATAGCTTAAGCAAACCAGCAGACTGCCCAGCAACCCCACCCTGTTCCAAATCTGAGACCTGGAACCTAGATCCAAAAGGTGCAACAAAACAAGCTTTAGGAAGAAGCAACTTTCTGCAAGAAGGCAGTCATCGGAGAGGGGTGGCTGACCCAACCCTTTGACCTGCAAAGAAAAAGCAACCGGAGACTTGTCTTGCTTCTACACAGGGAACATCACTTCAAAAATCCAGAAGAAGCTTTCAAACATGAGGAATCAAACTAGAAAACATTCACCTTAAACCTAAACTTCCCTACCAAGGAGCCCATGAACAAGGAGCGAGATGAAAACATAGAACAAATTATCAACGATCATATTACTAAAAAGAACAATGAACTAAAAGAAGATTTAATGAAGGAACTGAGTGAGAAAATTCAAGAGATGAAAAACTCTATTATCAAAGAACTAGACATACCGAAAAAGGAAGTAATGGAGCTAAAATCTGCATTCAACCACATCAGAGGAACGATGGAAGAATTTGATAACAGACTAACCTCTAAAGAAAACAAATCCTGAGCTCTTGAAGAAAGAATTTCCGACAATTAAGATAGGCTGAGTAAGCTTGTACACACGATGACAAAACAAAAAAGACACCATTGGTAGGACTCCTGTCCAGAGCAGCCCCTGCTCAGGACCAACCAGAGGAGGATCCCCACCTGGAGCAGCTCCCACCTAACCTGATGCCCAGTGTTCCTATCCTAGCCTGTTTTAGTCCTGGCCTGCAGGCGCTCAGGATACCACTGGTAGGACCCTCATCTAGAGCAGCCCCTGCCTACCTGATGCCCTGCATGCCTGCCTGGGTTTCTTTTGATCGTGGACAGCAGGTACTCAGGACACCACCACAGGTCCTCCATCTGGAGCAGACTCTGTTCAGAACCAACCAGAGGAGGATCCCTGCCTGGAGCAGCCTCTGCCTACCTGATGCCCCACATGCCTATTTGGGGGTCTTTTATAGTTCTGGCCGGTAGGACCTCCATTCCGAACAGCCCCTGCTCAGGACCAACCAGAGGAGAATCCCTACCTGGAGCAGGGCCCACCTACTTGAAGCCTCCCATGTCTGTCTGGGTCTTTTGTCCCAGCAGGCAGGCACTCAAGACACCACTAATAGGACCCCAGACCAGAGCAACCTTCCCCAGCTGAAAAACAGGCCTAGGGAGGCCTCTTTTGGTACAGGCCCCAGCACAAGCCCAGGATCCACCAGAGGAGGATCCCTGCCTGAAGCAGCCCCCATCTACCTGATGCTCCCCATGCCTGTCAGGGTCTTTTTTAGTCCCAGCTGGCAGCACTCAGGACACCACAAGTAGGACTCCTGTCCAGAGCAGGCCCTGCTTAGGACCAACCAGAGGAGGATCCCTGCCTGAGGCAGCTCCTGCCTATCTGATGCCCTATTTGACACCCCGTGTGCCACTCTGGGTTTCTTTTCAGTCCGACCAGCAGGCACTCAGGACACCACTGGTAGGACCCACTTCTAGAACAATCCCTGCCCAGCTGAAGGACTGGCCCAGGCCTCTTCAGGTCTGGAACCCAGCACATGCCCAGGATGGACTGAGGAGCATCCATGCCTAGAGCAGGCCCCTGCACAGGCCTTTGCTGGTTCTGGCCTGGCAGGTACCGAGGACAACCCTGGTTCAGATCTGCAACCTTGAGCCTGGAAACAAAAGGTGGAACAAAATGGGGACCCAGGAAGAAGCAGCATCAGGAAGAAGGTGATCATCAAAGAGCCAGTGGCTGATCTGACCCTTGACTTGCAAGGAAAAACCACCTGGAGAACTTCCTACCTTCCCCACAGGAAATCTCAATTCAGAGATCCAGAAGCTCTTCAAAAATGAAGAATCAAACTAGGAAAGAATCAACTCAAACCCACAACTCCCCTAAAAAGTATGTTATGGATAGGGACCGAGATAAAAATCCTGAAAATATCATCAATGATCTGATTACTGAAAGGAACAATGAGCTAAAAGAAGATATAATGAAGGGACTAAGTGAGAAAACTCAAGAGATGAAAAACTATTATCAAAGAAATAGACATACTCAAAAAGGAAGTAACAGAGCTAAAATCTGCAGTCAATCACATGAGAGGAATCAAGGAAGAATTTAATAATAGACTAACTTCTATAGAAAACAGAACCTCAGCTCTTGAAGAAAGAACTTCTGACAATGAGGACAGGCTGACCAAGCTTAAGAGCACGGATGACAAAAAAAGAAAAAAAAAACACCTCACAGAACATGAAGAGAATTTTAAAAATGTCTGGGATAAAATGAGAAGAAACAATCTAAGAATAGTTGGGATAAGGAAGAAATTAAAACACAAATGAATGGGATAAGGAACATTCTTAATGAACTAGTTAAAGAAAAATTTTCTCATGTAAAGAGTCAGATATGCTCATCCAAGAAGCTAATAGGACACCCAACAGACCTAATCAAATGAGAGCTCACCAAGACACATCATATTCAAAATGTACAACAGGGAAATCAAGGAAAAATATTGAAAGTGGCAAGGGAGAAACGCCAAATCACATTCAGATGCAAACCAGTAAGAATCACATCTGACTTTTCAGCTCAGACACTGGAAGCAAGAAGATCATGGAAGGAGATCTTCCAAGGTCTGAATGAATACAACATGCAGCTAAGAATACTATACCCAGCAAAACTCAGCTTCAATTTTGAGGGGGAAATACGAACTTTTCATGATAAGAACACACTTGCAACAGTCATGAACAAAAAACCAACATTACAAATAATCCTCAAAGATAAATTCCAGATAGAAGAACAAGCAAACATTCCTAAAACCCACAAACAGGAAATTCAATAGATATATGCTATCAATAGTCAACTAAGACAGCCCAGAACGTACTAATAAAATACAATGATTATGAACCACAAGAACATAACTATTCCACACTGAATGTGAATGGTCTCAATGCACCACTCAAAAGACACAGACTAGCAGATTGGATCAAAAAACAAAACACAACAATATACTGCTTACAGGAAACCCACCTTAGAGCCAATGACACCCACAGATTAAGGGTGAAAGGATGGGAAAAAAATCTACCAAGATATGGCCCAAGAAAGCAAGCTGGAGTTGCAATTCTTATTTATAACAAAGTGGATTTCAAACAAATTAATCGGAAGAGATAAAGAAGGCCACTATGTCCTTGTAAAGGGAACAATACAACCAGAAGATATAACCTTAGTAAATATATACTCTCCAAGCACCAATGCCCCCAACTATGTGGAAAAATAACTCTAAGACATAAAACCACTTGTGGACCTCAACATGACAGTACTGGGAGATTTTAACACTCCTCTATCACCACAGATAGTCAAAAAATAAAAATAAAAAAATAAAGAGAACTCTAGTCTAAACAACACCATAAATCAAACAGTCTTAACAGACATCTATAGAATATTCCACCCCTAATTGGCAGAGTATACCTTCTTGGAAACATATGGATCCTTTTCCAAAACAGATCATATTCTAGTTCACAAAGGAAATCTCAGCAAATATAAAAAAGTAGATATTATTCCCTGTAACCTATCAGATCATGATGCCGTGACACTAATTATTAATAGCAAAAATCATAACAGAAAACTCATATATACATGGAGATTGAATAACACCCTATTAAATGAAGAATGGATCCAAGAAGACATGAGAACAGAAATTAAGGAATTCTTCAAAGAGAATGAGAAGTAAGATACAACATGTCAAAACCTCTGGGACAGCATGGAAGCATTCTTAAGGGGAAAATGTATAGCACTGAGTGTCTACGTTAAGAATCAGGAGAGATCCCAAACAAATAAGTTTATGCTCCATCTCAAATCTGTACAAAAGGAAGAACAGTCAAATCCCAAAGGCAACAGAAGAAAGAAATAATTAAGATCAAAGCTGAAATCAATGAAATTGAGAACAACAACAACAAAAAGAAACAATAAACTGTTGAAACAAAAAGCTGGTTCTTCGGAAAAAATAAATATAATTGACAGACCCCTAGCTAATCTAACTAAAAGAAGGAGATAATCAAAGCAAATCAACAAAATCACCAATAAAAACGGGGTGATCACATTTAAATCAAACTGATTATCAGAACACATTTTGAAAATTATACTCCTCTAAATTAGATAATCTGGATGACATGGACAAATTTCTAGACACATACAACATCCCCAAAATGACACAGGATGATATTGAAATCCTAAACAGCCTAATAACAGGCACTGAAATCTATACAGCATTTAAAACTCTTCCAAAGAAGAAAAGCCCAGGACCTGATGGATTCCCTGCTGATTTTTACCACACCTTCAAAGAAGAGCTAACACCTCTCTTTATGAAGATATTCAAAGAAATTAAAAAAGAGGGAACTCTACCAAACACTTTTTTGAGGCAACCATAATTTTGGTAAGAAAATTCAATAAAGACACAACACAAAAAGAAAACTACAGACCAATATCCCTGATGAACATCGATGCAAAAATCCTTAATAAGGTTCTTGCAAACTGCATTCAGAAACACATCAAGAAGATAATTCATCATGATTAAGTGGGCTTCATTCCAGGTATGCAAGACTGGTTCAACATATGCAAATCAATAAATGTGATTCCTCACTTAAACAGAATTATGGACAACAATCATATTATCATCTCAATAGACACAGAAAAGGCCATTGATAAAAAACCAGTACTCATTTGTGCTCAAAACTCTAGAAAACACAGGGATCAAAGGAATTTATCTTAACTATGTAAAGGCCTTATATGATAAATCCTCAGCCAGTATAATTCTAAATGGCAAAAAGCTGAAAGCATTTCCACTAAACTTGGGAACAAGACAAGGCTGCTCGCTCTCACCACTTTTATTCAATATAGTGCTCGTCCTCGAGACTCTACTGGACCAATCAGGCAAGAGAAGGAAATCAAAGGGATCAGAATATGAAGGGAGGAAGTCAAACTATCCCTTTCTGCTGACAACATAATCTTATATCTTGAATATCAAAAAAAAAAAAAAAACTCCACCAGAAAACTGCTAGAACTTATAAACAGATTTAGCAAAGTGGCAGGCTACAAGATCAATACCCATAAATCAATAGCTTTCCTACACACTAAGAGAGCAGAAGAAGAAATCAAGAAATCGGTCCCATTCACAATATCCTCAAAAAGAAAAAAATACTTGGGATTTAATCTAACAAAGGAAGTAAAAGACCTCTACCATGAAAATTACTGAACACTGAAGAAAGAAACTGAAGAAGACCTGAGAAGATGGCCATATGTTCCATGCTCTTGGTTAGGCAGAATTAATTAAAATGGCCCTTCTGCCAAAGCACTATACAGACTCAATGCAATCCTCATCAAGATACCAATGTCATTCTTTACAGATATAGAAAAAGCAATTCTCAAATTCATTTGGAACAACAAGAAACCCAGAATAGCCGAAACATTACTAAGAAAGAAAGACGAGCTAAATAGAAACTTCTCAACAAGAGGACATTGAACAAGCCAATGAATACATGAGAAAGTGCCCTAAATCACTAGTAATCATAGAAAGGCAAATGAAAACTACATTAAGATTTCACCTTACACCAGTCAGATTGGCAAAAATGAGGATACAATCAATAATAGATGCTGGAGTGGTTGTAGAGAGACAGGAACACTAGCACACTGTTGGTGGAACTGCAGGCTAGTACAGCCCCTCTGGAAAGTAGTGTGGAAAATCCTCAAAGAATGAGGGATGAACCCACCATATGATCCAGCTATCCCTCTCCTGGGTATTTTTCCAGGAGAGTTAGAATCAGCACATTATAGCGACACAGCAATATCCATGTTCATGGCAGCTCAATTTACAACAGCTAAATTATGGAACCAATGCAGATGCCCCTCACTGGGTGAATGGATCCAAAAACTGTGATTTATATATACCATGGAGTTCTATTCAGCAATTAGAAGTAATGATATTGCAGCCTTTGAAAGTAAATGGATGGCAATGGAAGAAATCATGTTGAGTGAAGTTAGCCTAACCCAGAGAATCAGGGGTCAAATGTCTTCACTCATCTGTGGAGGCTGGAGCTAGACTCAGGCCTGTGTCAAAGGTGGTCAACCTTCTTAGGGCATTCATAGAGATGTATCAGGAAGCAGCAGGGAGGGGATGGAGGGGAGGGGTAAAGGAGGAAGAATAGAGTGAGATCGAGGGGGTAAATCTAATTTATGAATATATACATATCATACTGTTATGCTGGATGCATTGTATAATAACTAAATTTCTTAATAAAAAAAAAGAAAGATGAAACAGGTAGTTTCACAATACCAGATCTAAAATTACACTGTAGAGCTGTAGTAACAAAAACAGCATGGTACTTGTATCAAAATAGGAATGAAGGGCTGGAGCGGTGGCTCAGCGGTTTCGGTGCTTGCCTGGCAAGCACGAGGACCCAGGTTCAAACTCCAGCACCACGTATACAACTAAGTGTTGGAGCAACTAAGGCCATATGAAAAACTAAATAAAATTGTTTCTCTCTTTCTCTGTCTCTCTCACTGTCCCTCTCTCTTTATTAAAAAAAAAAAATAGGAATGAAGACCAATGAATAGAACAGAAGACTCTGAGACAAATCCACAAATTTTTAAACATCTTTGAAAAAAGGGGTCAAAATCAACACAGAGGAAAGAGCCTATTCAACAAATGGTGCTGGACAAACTAGACAGCCATTTGCAGGAAGCTGAAATTAGATCTTTCACAGGAAGTTGAATTTAGATCCTTATCTCTCACTTTGCACAAAAATCGAAACAAAATGGATCAAGGAACTAGGAGTTAAACCAGCTACCGTACAACTGCTGGAAGAAAAATTAGTACGAACACTCCAGCATATGGCAGTAGGCAAAGACTTTCTCAACAGGACTCCCAAAGTGAAAGAATTAAAGTCAAGAAGCAATGAATGGGAAGTCATTAAACTAAAAAGGTTTTGTTCAGCCAAAGTATTATTCCAAAGTGTCAGGAGAGAACCTACAGAATGGGAGATAATCATGACCTGTGATTTGTCTGAGAGATGACTAATATCAAAAATTTACAAAGAACTCAAAAAACTTATTATCAAAAACACAAGCAATGCAATCCATAAATGGGCCAGAAAGCTAATCAGAAAATTCTCAACAGAGGAAATTGAGCAAGCCAATGCATACAAGAGAAAGTGTTCTAAATCACTGGTAATCAGAGAAATGCAAATCAAAACTACATTGATATTACCTCACTCCAGTCAGACTGACAAAGATGAAGAATATAAACAGTAACAGATGGAGGGACTGCAGGGAGATAGGAACACTAGCACACTATTGGTGGAACTGCAGACTGGTACAGCCACTCTGGAAAGCAGTATGGAGACTCAAAAAATTATGGCTAGATCCACCATATGACCCTGCTATGGGTATTTTCCCAGAGGAGTTAGAATCAGCACATTACAGTGACATAGCAAAATCTATGTTTACAGTAGCTCAATTTACAATAGCCAAATTATGGAACCAACCCTAATGCTCCTCACTGGATGAATGGATCCAAAAACTGTGGTACATATATATAATAATATTCTACTCAGCTATTAAAAACAATCATATTGCAGCCTTTGAAGGCAAATAGATGATGAAGGAAGAAATCACGCTGAGCAAAGTTAGCCAAACCCAGAGAATCAAGGGTCAAATGTTTTCCCTCATTTGTGGAGGCAAAAGCTAAATCCAGGCTTGAGTGAAAAGGTAGTCAAGCTCATATATTTGAACCATGAAGGGGATAGCAACACATAATCTAGGGGAACCATAGACTTGTAGAGGGTGAGAGGGAAAAGGGTGATGGGAGGATAGGAAAGGGAGTAAAAATTGGGAGGGATCTAGAGAGACAATTAATAATGTTAACATACTCTTTTTCACCCCTGAGAAGACAAATAATATTTATGTGATTAATTCTAGAGAATTCACAATCATATATGTACATATATAGACATTTTTATCTGTTACAGTGGAAAAATATAGAAGAATCAAGAGACTGGAGTAGGGGTGATATGGGGGTGACACTCCATGTGGATCAAATGCATATCATATTGTTACTTTATAAACATTTATGATTGTGCAATAACAACTCCTTAAAAAAAGAGAAAAAAATAGTTACTGCAAAATGCTACTTTGTGCCTAGACTGATATAAACTATAGTAACACTTAATTATTTATAAAAGGAAACAATATACTTCAATTGAGAATGACTAGAAATTTTAAAACAGAGACTAGAATTTTAGGACTGAATAGGATTTTAGGATCAGTTAGTCTGAGGCTAGAGTGGAGACTCAGTGGCAATGGCGCTTGCCTGGCATGCACGAGTACGTGAGTTTGAACCCCAGCACCACATACACAGTGAAATTTCCAAGTAATGAAAGTCACATGAAAAACTAAAATAAAAGACTGCTTCTTTCTTTCTCTCTCTCACTGTCCTCTCTTTTTTTTAAAGTATCAGTTATCAAATTGTTCTCTTTATTTTTGTTTTGAGAAAGCAAGTGGAGCCCAATTAAGCCAAAATTCATAAATTCTGACCCAGCTAGAGCCAATACTCAATGTTAGAACTTGGTTCTATTTTCATAATCGTTGAGAAGAAACCCAGTGTCTAACATTTCTTATTATTAAAATGTTCACATAGTTATACATATACATATATTATGTACTTACATTCTAATTGAAGCACTTTTGTAGGTAAAAATATCTCCATTTTATTATCATTAGAAGATAGATCATCATGACAAAAATCTGTATTTAGATGCTCCAAAGTTCCTGCAATTGCAAGATTCAGTCCTGCTGGTTTCTGCCACTCTGCCTTTACAGGATTAATTGCAAGGCTTTTTTCTTTGATAGAAAACATCTTTTTCAAACCTGTAATTGAACTGTTGGGCTCTTGAATCCTTAGCACTTATAAAAAGTTAACAAAGAAAACAGTTTACAGGGGAAAAAAAATAAGAAAAACACAATAAAGAGAGCCATACTGGAATTTACAGATGTTAATATCTATAAAAGTACAAGTTATTATAACAACAGAAGTCACATAAAGGATTTATCTCAACCTTTGAATGTATCAGGAAGTTAAAATTATTCTACATTTAGTAGAAGGAACCATATTTTGACCATTTTTAATTACTAAATTAATATTCTGATAATATTGTGAAGAAAATAAAATTTATTGTTAGAAAATCTACTTCATTATAATGAGCTTAAACAAGATATATTTGTTCAGAATTTATGCTAAATATCATCTTAGATATTGTGGTACAGAGGTTACTTGTTCATTACTTTTTAGCCTAAACAGAAGAAATCATAACATGGAGGAAACAAAGTAGCACAACTACTTCATATTACTATCTGCATTGTAAGTATCCACTCAAAATTAGGATTATGAATTCTGAAATCCTAAATTTGGAATGGTGCTTTCTATGACAGTAACAATAATAGATAGTATAGGGGGCTGGAGCGGTGGCTCAGTGGTTTCGGTGCTTGCCTGGCAAGCACGAGGTCCCAGGTTCAAACCCCAGCACCAGGTACACAACTAAGTGCTGGAGCAACGAAGGCCATGTGAAAAACTAAATAAAGTTGTTTCTTTTTCTCTCACTGTCCCTCTCTCTTAAAAAAAAAGATAGTATAAGTACTAATATTAATAATAGTAATTACTAATTACTAAACACACTGTGCTAGTAAAGTGCTTTATATACATAATTCTTTAAAAATTCCTAAAATAATACTATAAGACAATATTTTGGTAGTTTTATTGAGATATAATTGATAAGTAACAAACTGTATATATTCAGTAGAGTAAAAGATCTGATAAGTTTTAATACATGTATACGTTGAATTCATTACCACAATCAAGATAATGAACATATCTATAATCCTCCAAAAATTTTTTCTTATACCTCTTTATAATACCACCCTTGTAACCCACTGTATTCCTTCACCCCTGTCCCACTGTTCAACTTCCTGCCACTACAGATTAAACTGTATGTTCTAGAATTTCATATTGTGTATTTTTCTTTTCTTTTTTCATGTATAAGAATTATCAAGAAAATCAGCAAGATCAAGATTTTGTCATATACTTCTTCATTTAGCGTAATGAACCTTTCAGCACATATCTGGATATTTTAACTTTGTGCTAAGTTATATAGTTTGTTAAGCAATGGTCAAAGAAAAACAATAACCTATATTTCTATTCATTGTACATTTTCAACTATACTTTCTGCTTGCCATTTGATAGCAATTACTTTTTACCTGTAAGCAAAAATGAGTTCAAAGAGTTTTTACAGCTGTCTAATTTCCAGACCATACAGTATTTATTAGCTGATTCTTCATCAACAAGCAAACTACTGAAAAAGAAGAATTAAAGTTTAATACATTAATAAAATTGAGTCTTTTGTATAATAAAGTTTTGTTTTAAGAAAAGCAATTTTCTTAGAAATCTTTACACTCAAATGCTAGCAAAAGTTAACTCTCATAAATGGGTAAACTTGAAGTTGAGTTCCACAGATAAAATTTCAATGCTTGCTTATTTCCTCCCTGGGAAGTTCAAATCATTTGTAAACTCCTTCATTACTCTTGTTGCCTCTAAGTTACTCCTACATCTACTTCTTTCAACATAATCTGGAACTACAGAGGATTGACTTGGGAGAATTTAAAGAGGTCCCTTTATAAACTGTGATAATATCAATCCTATAAACCATCAAAAATTAAAATACCATCCAAGTAAAATTTCTATCCTTATCGTGCAAATACAGATCCTACAAAACAATTTTTACAAAATGACTGTTCCCAAGATCATTCCATAGAAATTCTAGACCATCAACTGGCTGAGGGTCAGAACCATGCAGAAGTCCTGACTGTTCTACCTTCTCCATATTTACAAATCCTTTATGCCCCAAACCTCCCACTCCCTGTGATTGAGAATTGGTTGTATTTTTTTAAATTTGGACCATACATTAGCATGTTAGTTAAACTGACAATTTATGACAGTAGAAAGCTAGGTTTTATGTCTAAACTAGCCAGTTTACCAACATAATCCAAAAATCTCATCATGTGGTGGAAAATTTGAGGATGTAGACAATTCTTGAATCTTACTAAGGTTTTTGACAAGCAGACCCTTCAGATCATAGGCACTTGTTTTTAGCTGAAAAGAGGGGGAAATATTTAGGCCAGCAACATCAAATATAGGCAAATATTTTTTCTCTAATGGAGCTTTCCAAAGACATCTTTCCCACTGAATTCCACATCTGTAAATAAACATCTTTCATTTCAGTAAAAAGACTAAAAAGTATTTAGACAAATATAAGTAGTTTCCATACTTGTACTATGCTAATTCTAGGGTTTTTATATGATATGGACATTTCTAATTCATGGTAGAGTTCTACATAGCATAAATTTACCCCATGAATGCAAATAATTCTTTTTTTTTTAATTCGGTAAACATGGTCTTACAATTAGGAGGGATTCATCATCAAACAATCAAGAACAAAAGTATAATGACAGAACAAGCCAAGGCTGGTGACATTCCATGGTTTCCTCCCTTGGGTTCCCCATGGTTCCATGTTTCCCCCTACTTAAACCTCAAGTTAATTGGACTTCTCATGGAAGTCGGAGGTTCCCCTCTGATTAGATTCCCTCGTACTACCTCCCTCCGATCTCCTTGATATCCTTCCTTTTCCCTTCCCCCCTCCCTGCGTCCCCAGCAACCTAGGCAAGCTAATATCCAGAATATACAAAGAACTCAAAAAACTAAACACCAAAATCACAAATAATCCAATGAATAAATAGGCTAATGAACTAAAAAGAAACTTCTCAACGGAGGAAGTCCAAAAAGCCCATAAACATATGAGAAAATGCTCTACATCAATAGCAATAAGAGAAATGCAAATCAAAACTTCACTGAGATTTCACCTCACTCCAGTCAGAGTGGCAAAAATGAAGAATACGAACAATGGTAAATAATTCTTAAACAGAAGAAAAAGATATACTTGGGGCCCTCAGCGCTGGCTCCTCTATTTTATGGCTTGACACCTTCCTGAGACTACTATAGAAACCTAAGCAGCTTAAGCAGTGATGAGTTCTAGAGCCTTGATTCCAGTTGCTCCCAATAATCCAAGAATTCTCCTCTGGCAGATCAGCCAGTCTTAACTAAGAACTCAAAACTCTTAACATAGTGTCCAGTTTCCAGTCCTGGAGTATTCATTAGGGACTTGTAGACCTTCCTGTAATTTTCCTGAAAGTATGTTATTTTAGGATACATTAAGTTCCAGGTTCACAGTGGGGAAAAAGGGGATTTTACTAGTTATGTTCCTAGTTTTGTAAGTGGCATAAGATATAGAGGAATGGGGGTGTTTTATTCCAAAATACCAGACTAATCTATCTTAGGAAACATTAAATTACATATATGACATATGGTAAAACAGTAACCAAAGCCATCTTGG
Source organism: Aplodontia rufa (assembly GCA_004027875.1). Lineage (NCBI taxonomy): Eukaryota > Metazoa > Chordata > Mammalia > Rodentia > Aplodontiidae > Aplodontia > Aplodontia rufa. The sequence goes on along the minus strand of PVKS010007171.1, from coordinate 12,019 downwards.
ACTCTGTCAGAGATAAAGTATGCTGGGCTCGTAAGCTACGCAATTTTGGCTCAAACTAGAATACAAAGATCTAATTCTACAATGTTAGTTCTAAGACTACAGACCTTTCTGTGCAGCAGTAATGGGGTACTGAAGAGAAGTATGGGTTAGGACTTGGTTCTACATGTCTGGTTTTCCCAATACTGAGATCACATTGATAAAGGTGAATGAGGTCAGTGGATGTCGTCTGCTATAAATGAGTTTGCCTCCTGGCAGTAAGTACTGATCAACAACTGTGATATTTTGTCGCTCTTCTATGATCCTAAACTATTCCTGGTCAGAGATACATGACGAATCTTTTAGAACTCATAACAACCCTCTGAAGTAGATATTATTATTACCCAGTATTACAGATAAAGAAACGGAGGCACAGAGAGCAATTAAGTTCAGAGTTACTAAGTGATACAGCTAGGCAATCTGGCTCTAGTTCAGAGATTTACACCCTTTATTAGCTGAATTGTGCCTCAAACCCACTCCGTTCTTATGTTGAAGCCCTAATCCTTAGTACTACCTCAAAAAGTGACTGTATTTGGAGACAGGGACTTTCAAGAGGTAATTAGGTTAAATGTTCATTAGGGTGTACCCTAATTCTACATGGCTGGTGTTCTTATAAGAATATGCAAATAGGACACAGACAAGGATGGAGGAAAGACCCTATGAACACAAAGGGGAAATTCAGCCATCTATAAGCTGAGGGTAGAGGCTTTCGAAAGAAACTAACCCTGCTGATACTTTGTTCATGAACTTCCAGACTCTAGAACTGTGAGGAGATAAATATCTGTTGTTTTTATACCACCTAGCCCGTGGTATTTGTTATGGAAGCTCTAGCAAAGTAATATACCACAATTGCCTTTCAGGGCACAGTGTGGCACTGTCTAAAGCAGTGTCCTCAGCAGAATATTCTGATGTCAGGGTTTTATAATTTTCAACTTATTAATCTTTAGAATAATATATTCATATTCAAAATTATAAAATTATAAAAGACTATATTATGAAAAATCTCCTACCCATATTGCCAGGGGTTACTTCTTTCTTGTATCCCTTTCAAAAGATATATCATGTATAAAACCAAATATGGACATATGTATTCATATAGTCCCTCCAGTTGTTCACAATAAACTCTGTTATCTCTCATATATTTTCATAGAAGTTATCTTGGCATTTGTTTCTATATGAGGAGATTGAGTTAAGAATAGGTTGTTCTGAATTGCAACTTGGGTTCTAGATACAATCTTTACTTACATTTTACAAATAGAAGAAAATGGAAATGTCTGAAGTCCTGTACACAATGAATTTACTGAAGAAAGTTGATTTGTGAGGTGTAGATGAGTTAGTGGAATATCTGATTCTTCTGGAATATATAAAATTTAAAAGTTACATAACATCGAATAAAATAAAGCAAAATTTAGAACTTTTTGTTACAGCAAAAACATTTCAATAAAGAAAATTGAGAGGCTGCAGTGGTGGCTCAGTAGTATTGTAATTGCTGGGCATGTGCGAGGACACAGGTTCAAACCCCAGCACCACATACACAACTAAGTGTCAGAGCAACAAAAACCAGATGAAAAACTAAATAAATTTAATTTTCTCTTTCCCTCTCTCTCTTTCTCTCTTAAAAAAAGAAATAAATTTGAGCTACTTGAGATACAAAATAAGTTTTAAGTTTCCACTAATATAAGGAATTTTATATATATATATATATATATATATATATATATATATGACACACACACATATATACATATATACATATATCACATAGTGTCTCAACTATGATAGTGGTAATTTTTAAAAGTATATTAACAGTTAAATTTTACTGAGTTTACTTTTGTTAGATAAGTTCTAAGAATTTTATATATAATAATGGTTTTAATTATGACAGCTAATATTGTCAGTACTTAGAAGACAGTACTATTTTCCATACAGAGTACTGGTGATGTTAAGCAAATAGTATTATGAAAAGTAATTCTTCATCTTAATAAGTCTGGACTAGATGGCTTAGCACAGAGTTATACATATAGATTGGGATTTGAAAACTGTATCCTCATTTATTGATAGTATTATCATGTTCATAAATAAAGCAGTAAAGTTCCAAATATGATCACTGATCCAATTATTAATGTAATTAAGTAATAGTATTATAAATATAGTTAAGAAACAACATGATTTGGCATTATACTGGAACAAAAGATGATCCTGAGGTTACATACTTGGTAATAATACTATAATGACAGAGCAGAGAATGATAGGATTATTGTGGGAGGATTAAAAAGTTAGTTTTTAAAAGATCAGCAAGATTTCTAATGCTGAGATAAAATAGAAAATATTATTAAGCTATAATATTTTAAGATTTCTATTTTTAATATTAATGCTATTTCATCTATTCTTCTTCTCTAATCCTTATAACTCTCTCTATATATTATTCACTTTTGATGCTGATAGGATTCTGGCAGTAACAAATAAAAAGGGGCAAATTAGAGGAAAAATATGACAAGTAGGATTTTAATAATCAAATTTTAAATTTGAATACTGACCCACAAGTAGATCATATATGTGAATGTAATCTACTTTTGTATCTCATATAGATAACCCTTAATCAGATCAATGATTTAGCTGGGCATGGTGGTGCACACCTGTAATCCCAGCAGTTTTAGGCTGAAGCAGGAGGATCCCAAGTTTAAAGCCTGCCTCAGCAACTTAGCAAGGCCCTAGGCAAATTAGCAAGATCCTGTCTCAAAATAAAATCTAAGAAGGGCTGGAGATGTGCCTCAGTTCAGTGGTTAAACACCTCTAGGTTCGACCCCTGGTACAAAAAAAAAATCTATGATTTATTTATTGAAATTTTCTACCTGGTTTATTGCACTCTGGTTCACTCTGACTTTGAATGGCCAAAATCTCTGTGGAGTTGCATTTTATATCATCAATATCAATTTCATGCTTGGTAGTGAGATCTGAAAGGAAAAGAAACTCTAAATCAACAAAAGTACCATTAAATTAATTTTTTGTAACATTGTTCAGTGGCCATTTCCTTTTATGTATCCTATTTATTGCAGGTCAATTTTACTTTTAGAGAGAAGTGGAGATTTAGACTTCTGAAAAAATGCTGACTTAATGGGAAAAGTTATTTACCTATATATGCCCCCCTCTGTCAGTCAAAATTACCTATACCCTCTACTGTCAATCAGAATTATTAAAAAATGGGAAATCTACATAATCATTGGAAGCCAAGACAGGATGGACAATCCACACGTTGCAAAATTGGAAGAATGAGATCACTTGGAAAGATTTGATTTTTCTCAATATATGATGACTTTCTATTCTCCACTTGGCTGGAATTCTACTTGTGGTAGAATTCAACCCAGGGCCTCGTGTATGCTAGGCAGGTGCTCTACCATGCAGTCACACCCCCAGCCTCTGTCCATATTAATACTGCCATTTTTTTTCTTTTTCTTTTTTTTCAGAAGTCTGACACATTTTGCCAATCTCTTTATTTTTTAACCTTTGGCTTGCTTTCTTAGGCACAACTCTTGCAAATAAGCATATGTGGTAAATCTCTGATTGTAAGACATAGTTTTTCACAATTTGTAAATTGATTTTCATAGGTTATGAAATTGTGATTCATCTTATAATCACTGTATAATGTACACTTAGAATGTTTTCCCCCTAAACTTGTTTATTAAGTTGATAATATGTCTTGCAATTAGTTGGATCTCACATTTGCAGAAATAAAACAATTAAATTTACTTTTTTATTTTATCTAATAATTGATCTCTTATTTAAAAGAGATATTTAACCCACTTCTATTTACTCACACAAAGGTGGTACTTTTATAATCTTATTTTATGCTTCTAATTTGTTTTGGTTGCTTTGTTTTATTTACCAAAGAATTAATTCTATTGCTCAGAGACTTTTTTCCTATGTGTTTGGAAAGTACACAACTTATTTTAAATCCATGCATTATTATTAATTTAGAAAAATATATATTTATCCTGATTTTTTTCTATCAATTAAAAAAAGCAGGATCTCTATTCCCCTATTAGCATTAGAAACTTAGCATATTTTTCTACCAAAAAAAATTTCCCTTTCTCCAAGATTTCAGAGATAATGAATAATTTCTTTCAAAATTCCTTCCAAATCTTATTAGAATGACAGTAAACATATATAAAAGTGAAGTGAGGAGAAGGAAATGGGAAACTCATTTGTGGACCAGAGTGAAGAGAATTCTAGGAGATAAAGAGAAGATGAAAAAGAATTAACAAATAAAAAAGAGTGAAGGGAGTTTTGCTTGTGGCAAAATTGCTCCTATTGGACCAATCCTTTTGTAAATAAAATCTATAATTCTGAATAAAATGTATAAAATGACTATCAGAAGTACTATAGTCTAAAGCATGCAAGCACTGGAAGGGAATTGCCACTGAGTGAATTTCTCATTTTTCTAGCTTTCACTTTAAGGGACGACCTAACTAGGTCCAACTAGAACTTGGATAAAAATCTGTAGTCTTACTGTCTTGTCATTAAAACCAGGTACCAAAATAAAGTTGTTGAGAATCAAGTCATGAAATGGCCATTCCATGAACTGTTAAATTAAGATTTAAAAAAATTATGTCATGCCTTCATTTAAAAAAATGCTATTTGTCCATAGGAATTTACCTTACTTATGCAATAAACCTTTGCTATTTTTGGGGAAAAAGAAAAAGTAAAGGACAGGGACTGGAGTGGTTGCTCAGTGGTTACGTGTTTGCCTGGTATACACAAGGATACACGTTTGAACCCCAGCACCATGTACACAATGAAGTGTCAGAACAACAAAAGACATGTGAAAAATTAAATAAAAATTGAAACTGATTCCCTCTCTTCTCTCTCCTTCTCTCTCCCTCCCTCTCTCTCTCTCTCTCAAACAACTAAAAATAGTATAGAATAGTTCTACCTGAACTAGAGTTCATGGTTACCACAACAGCTGAAAAGTGACCAAGGAAAATTCAGGAAAGGAGAGAGCCAACAAAGGAGAATCCCCAAACTCTGTAGGAACTCTCCCTGTATCTCTGGCTGACACTTATGGGGCAGACTACAAGCAAAGCAGTGAAGACCAAATGTACTTAATAGATTTTCTTCCCACCATAAGGGAGGTGAAGTTTATAGTTTGAGTTTGGCCAAGTGTACAGCCTACTTTAAAAAAATTAACTCTAATTAGAAAAACATAGAAAAATACAATTTCTGTAATATATCATGTATGATGTCAGGACTCAATCCAGATATGTTTAGTAAAATGAAAAAAATAGGAAAATGTGACTCATAGTCAACAAAAATATGTCAATGGACACAAACCATGAGATGACTCAGATTTTAAAATTAGTATTCAAAATTTTCAAAGTACTAATAACAGCACAGTAATCAATATACTAATGTAAAAAATATATGGTTGTAATGAATGAGCAGAAACGAACTCTTAGCAAAGAAAGAGAAACTAAAAAAACTGCAAATAGAAATTCTAATATTGAAATAAAAGATTCACTGAATGGACTTAATTTAACAGAAAATTAGAGTTGACATGTGTCATTGAAATTAAAGAAGATCAACAGAAATTATCCTATCAAAAAAGAGACAAGAGGAGGGAGGAATAGGGGTGTGGCAGGATACTGAACAAATTGTATTGCTGATTTGTGTGCATCTAGGAATATGTGACAACTAATCTCATCATTATGTAAAACTATAATGCATATATATATATATATATATATATATATATATATAAAGAAAGGCAAGAGGGGCTTGAGCAGTGGCTCAGTGGTACTGCTTGCCTGTCATGCATGAGGACAGGGGTTTGAACCCTAGCACCACATATATAACTAAGTGTCGGAGAAACAAAGGCCAGATGAAAAACTATATAAAACTGATTCTCGCTTTTAAAAACAAACAGGAAAAAAAAAGAGATAAGAAAAGACTAAATAAAAATGAACATTCAGCTGGTGTGGTGGTACATGCCTGTAATCCCAGAGACTCAGGAGGCTAAGGTAGAAGGATAGCCAAGTTCAAAGCCAGCCTCACCAATTTAGTGAGGCACTAAGCAACTTAGTGAGACCTGTCTCAAAATAAAAAATAATAACAGTATAGGGATGTGGCTCAGTGGTTAAATACCCTTGGTATAAACAACAACAACAACACAAAAGAACGAACATTCTTTCAGTAATCATCTGCTGGACAATTTACGTGTCTAGACTTTAACTATGCATCTTTGTATTTTTTGGTCATACAACAGCATTCTAATTATATCTTTTTTTTTTAAGAGAGAAGGACAGTGAGAGAGACAACAAGAGAGAAACAGAGAAACAACTTTATTTATTTTTTCACATGGTTTAGTTGCTCCAACGTTTAGTTGTGTACGTGGTGCTCGGGTTTGAACCCGGGTCCTCGTGCTTGCCAAGCAAGCGTCGAAACCGCTGAGCCACCGCTCCAGCCCCCCTAATTATATCTTTGCTCTGTTACTTTCCATGACAAATTCTACTACATTTAAAGAAAAATATCAACTTATTTGCTCCTAAAAATAGGAGCAAATAATCTTCATGCTATTCTATGAGGTTAGGATTTTCCTGATATCAAATCCATCACAGGAAGGTAAACTAAAGGCCAACATCTCTTATGCATATGCACACAAAATCAATACCTAGTAGCAGAACTGGTATTTATTCCAATAAAGCAAGGTTGATCTAACATCCCCAAAACAATTTATGTTATAGCAAGAGGAAAAAAATTTAAACCCATGATTGTTTAAATACAAAGAACACAGAATTTACAAAAATACTTAAAAGTCTTCACCAAAAATATTAGCAAACTGAAATTGAAAGCACATTTAAGGGGTTCTATAGCATGAGCAAGTGAAGTTTTGCCCTGGTATTTAAGAATGTTTCAACATTTGCAAATCAATAAATGTGATATACCATATTAACACAATGAGGGACAATAATTATATCATCTTGTCAAGCGGTACAGAAAAGACATTTGGCAAAATTCAACACTCTTCCATGATAAAAACTCTCAACAAATTAGGTATGGAGGGGCTGGAGAGGTAGCTCAGCAATTTTGTTGCTTGTCTGGCATGCTCGAGGACACGGGTTTGAACCCCAGCACCCCATAAACAAGGAAGAGTTGGAGCAACGAAAGCCATCTGAAAAACTAAATAAAATTTATTGTCTCTCTCTGTCCCTCTCTCTAAAAAAAAAATTAGGTACAGAAAGAATGTACCTCAACATAATAAAAGTTATCTGAAAAATACATAGCTAATATATTTAACAGTGCAAGATTGAAAATTTTTCCTCTAAGATCAAGAACAAGACAAGGATACCCACTTTTATCACTTCTATCCAACAGATCACTAAAAGTTCTACCACAGCAATGAGGCAAGAAAAGAAATAAAAGACCCCCCAGACTGGGAAGGAAGAAGTTAAATTTGTCTCTGCAGACATCATGACCTTGCATATAAAAAACCCTACAGACTCTTCCCAAATATTAGAATTAATTAATGAAGGAATTCAGGAAAGTTACAGGGTATAAAATCTAAATACAAAAATTAGTTGTGTTGTGCTAGTTGTGAACTGTTCAAAAACGAAAAGTCAACTCTTATACATCATTGGTAGGAATGTAAATTAGTACAACCAATATGGAAAACAGTACGGAGGTTCCTCAATAAATTAAAAATAGAACTATTAGATGATCTATCAACCTTACTTCTGGGCATATATATCCAAAGGAAATAAAATTACTATCTCGAAGAGATATCTGTACTTCCATGTTCACTGTAGCATTAATCACAATAGCCACGATACAGAAACAACCTAAGTGCCTGTCAACATACAAATGATTAATGAAAATGTAGATCATCCCTGACTTTCTTGGGTTGAATTACGATTTTTCCACTTTACACTAGGGTGTAAGTGATACACACCAGTAAAAACTGTATTGCAAATTTTGATATTTTCCTTGGTTAATTATGTGTAGTATGACAGTCTCTTGTGATGCTGGACAGCAACAGTGAGCAGTAGCTCCCTAAGCTATCATGAGGGTAAACAAATTATACACTACAATGTACTGTGCTGCTGAGCTAGGATATTTGGTAGGTTAGTTATACTAAATGTATTTTCTACGTAAAATATTTTCAACTTATTAAAATATTTTAATCAGGATCCTATCAAAAGTTGAGGTTTGTGTGTGCGTGTATGTGTATGTATGTGTAGTGGAATATTATTCAGCCATAAAAGGAAGTCCTGCCATTTGTGATAACATGAACAAACTTTGGAGACACTATGCCAAGTGAAATAAGGTAGACACAGAAGACAAATACTGCCTAATCTCATTTATATGAGGAATCCAAAACTGTCAAACTCATAGAAACAGCAGAAGGGTAACTATCAGGGGCAAAGGAATGGCAGAAATGGGAAGAAATGGCTATAAAATGAAAAAGTTTTGGAGATTTAAGTACCACATGATAATTATAGTTAATAAAAATGTGTCATACACTTGAAATTTGCTAAGGTAGTAGGTCATAAATATACTCATTATACACAAAAAAGTAACTATGTGAGGTGATGGATAAGCTAATTAGCTTGCTTGTGGTAATCATTTCACAATGTGTACATATATCAAAACAATGTATTCTATACCTTAAAATACAGAATTTTGTCTAAAAAGCTTCCTTAAAAATTTAAATAGTCCAAAAGAAGGCAGAAAAGGAAGAATTTAAAAACAAAAACAAATAGACTTAACTTATGACTCAACAATAAAAAGGAAATTAACCTACTTAAAAATGGGCAAAGGAGCCAGGTGCAATGATACACACCTGTAAACCCAGTGGCTCAGGAGACTGAGACAGTAGGATCGCAAATCTGGAGAACCTGTCTCAAAAAAAAAAAAAAAGGGCCTGGGAATGTAGCTAAGTGGTAAAGCACCCCTGGGTTAAATCTCCAGCAGTGCCCACCCTACCTCCTCCCCTACCAAAAAAATGAGCAAAGCACCTAAACAGACATTTCTCTAAAAAAATACACAAATGACCAACAAGTACACGAAAAGGTGCTCATCATCATTAGCCATCTGGGAAATGCAAATCAAACCACAATGAGATACCACTTCACACCTACCAGGATGATTATGAAATGTCTCACATTATAAGTTTTTTAGAGAAGACAAGCAATTAAAATCCCCATATATTAGTTGATAGGAATGAAAAAATGTTCAGCTACTTTGGAAAACATTCTGGCAATTACTCAAAAAGTGAAACAGAGGGTCACTACATGATCCAGCAATTCCACTGCTAGACGTATACCTAAGAGAAACAAAAATATATTTGTGCACAAAAACTTGTACATGAATGATCATAGCAGGATTATTTACAATTGCTAAAGGGTAGAAATGGCTCACATTAATAGATGTATGGATGAAAAACATGAGTTATATCCATACAATGAAATATTGTTTGGCCATAAAAAGGAATAAAGTACTGATACATGCTATAATATCTATAAACTTAAAAATATTATGCTAAAAGAAAGCTAGTCACAGAAAGACCAATAATTAAGTGATTCCATTTTTATTAAATGTCAGAATAGACAGATCTATGGATAATTTTATTTGCCATTTGATCACAGGAAATAAAAAGGGCGCTATTGCTTAAGATACCATTGTAGCAAGTAACTCCATTGCTATATTGAGCAGTTATATTGCTATTGTTGTAATAACCTAAAGGTAGCTGGTACATTGCTCATCCCGTGTCCTTTCAATAATAGCTTCCATAACTTTCCTTGTCAGAAGTTCTCTCTGGCAATTATTCTGTTCTACTTAATACAGCATCTGAGTCAAGTGAACAAAGGGAATTTAACAGTGTAATCATTCAGTAAAGTCACTTGTCTTTTCCACTAGCATTTACAGAGTTGATATTTGTGTCCTGCTAAAATGCCCACAGTCCACCCTGCAGTTTTGAACTCTGATATACTTTTTTTTTTTAAGAGAGAGGGACAGTGAGAGAGACAGAGAAAGAAAGAAACAACTTTATTTAGTTTTTCACATGGCTTTAGTTGCTCCAACACTTAGTTGTGTACGTGGTGCTGGGGTTTGAACCCGGGTCCTTGTGCTTGCCAGGCAAGCGCCAAAACCACTGAGCCACTGCTCCAGCCCTCTGATATACTTTTAAGTTCCGGTATGGATTTGATCCATTTAATCCATGCTTTCACTTGTAGAAGGATCAGTAATTCCCTTGATTTAGTCTTATCTGCAAGAATTCCTTCAAGTCTGTGATCTGTTGGTGACAAGTATTCCTTTTCTCAATGGATGTCACAGATACCCCCTTTTATTCCTCCCTATTTCTATTTATCTTTGATCATTTCAAATTTATGAGAGAGTAGTTAAAAATTTGGTTCAAATTGTCATTAAAAATTACTCAATAATATTTAATAAGATTAACTAGGAAGAAATCATCTAAATTCTAGGTTATCACTCTGCCAGTCAACTGATTCCATGAATCCTTATTCTGAGTACCTTAACTGTGAGCTGTTCCAGTAGCTTACCAAACACAGTATAGAAGTTGATAGTGCTTTCATTGTATACAAGTAGACAATTCTTTATAAACTCAGTAGAGACATAGGTGTTTTAGTTTTATTTATATAATTATTTTGAGGCAATTAGATTAACTTCAGAGAAGTATTTTAGGACTAGAAAGAATATAAAAAAAATGACAGGGTTGGGGAAATAGCTCAGTGGCAAAGCACTTGTCTAGTATGTTCACTTGCCTGGCATCCTCGGTTCAATCTCCAGCACTGCCCTCCCCCTCAAAAAAAAAAAAAAAAGACTGGCAATGAGGCAATGAGAAAAGAGTCTTACTAACAATAATTTTGAGATTTCAACATGTAACTTGTAGAACACTTTTTAACAAAATCTAAAGGTTCAGAAAATATTGTAATAAATAAGAACCAGGGTAATACATATTAAATAGTTTTTATAAGAAATACATTTTAAAATTAATTCTTACCTCTTTTGAAATTTTTTCCATTTTCATCTACACCATTTGTTATTTCTGGTATTACATTTAGTGACTCCTTCAGTTCTGAGGGTGATTGGATATCATTTGCTTGCTTAAAGCTTGAAGATATTAAGAATTCACACTCAGAAGGAAAAGTTAATGGCTGAAATAACATATAGTTAAAAGAAGCTTTTAGGAAGGTTTTCCAAGTAAATATTTTTGCATTTGTAAATGGAAATGCTTTCTTAAATGGCATACTGAACTTTAAACTAAATCCATACTTGATTTTTTTAAATATTAAACATATTTCCAAAAAACAGAAGTGAATCAATCAAAAGTATATTCTTATTATGAACAATGTTCTAAGTAATGTCTTTTATAATGACCCAGTACATTACCGGTGTACAATATTCCTAGATACGGAAGCATATTTCTATAGACTAATAGCAAAATCTTAAAATTCTAAATTAAAAACAATCATTAAAGCAATTGAGAAATGGTAAATGGGCAGAAGTGAAAAGATACGATGGAATGGAATGAATCTTTACTGCATTCTATGGAATATGTTTCTCTTTCATTCCTACAGAACTGGCTTCTTCAACAAAAGAGACTGACTATATGCATAACTCCCAGACTCAATGGGAGAGGAAGATGGGGGGCTGGAGGAGAAAAGCCAATAGACAAATCCATATTTTAACCATCATATTAAATTTTTAACTGTAGGAAAACCATTTAAACTCCATTATACACATAACACTATATGTATGACCTTTGAATGCATTAAGAAAAACCCAAAATATAAAACATTTTGAGTTGTCCTAAAAATTTTTTTTCCCACATTTATTAGAAGTATATTGCGATACAGGATACAGATAAGGAGGAAACATTGTCAAAACTGTAGCAATCATTGTGTATAAACTTTGATAACCAGGGGTAATGCTAACACATAGATAAGCTACTATGGGTTTCATCTAATGC
>PVKS010007170.1:63498-74452 GCA_004027875.1 Aplodontia rufa | reverse complement strand
GGGGAGGGTATATGAAGAACTCATAGGAGACTGGAAATCGGGAAGAGGGGGGAACCATCCCAGAAGCCGATGTCATTCCTCCACAAACTATCCATTCAATGCATGAGCTCTTCTGGGGGAAAATGCAAAAGGTAAAATTCAAGGTGGATATCCATGATCTGGTTTTTCCCCTCAATAACAAAGTTTATATCCACTGAATGATAATGTTTTGATAATGTTTCTCCCTCAACTGTATTTCTATTTTCTAATAAAAAAAAATTCAAAAAAAAATAACTTTATTTCTTCTATGAAAATCGGTTCACATTGTATCTACAGGAGTCAATTGGTTACACTCACTCTGTATATTTTAAGAAATTACCTCTTTCAGTTTTTATGTGTGTTTCCACCAAAGTAATTTTTTTAAAATTTTCTCTATCAACAGTATTTTCCTCTTACTGTATATTATTATATATATCACTTTATTTTTTTCTTTACTAAACTGGCATAGTGACTTCTTTTTCTGTTCTCTACTTCTTAAGTGCTACTCATATTCTTTCCTGGATTTTATTGTTGTTTGTTATTCCCCCCCCCCCCCACTGGGAATTGAACCCAGTAATACCCACTGAGCTACATCCCCAACCGCTCTTTATTTATTTATTTTATTTTCAGACAGGGTCTCGGTAAGTTGCTGAATCTGGCCTTGAACTTGCAATCCTCTTGCCTCAGCCTCCTGAGTTGTTGTGATTACAGGCATGCACCACTGTGCTTGGCTATGGACATTTTCATTGTTCTTTATTGTTATTCAAACTTTTTCATTTGGGAATTCATTTTTAAAATTGTATAGTTGTTTAGTAATATGAAATTTTCTCTGATTACTGCGTTGAAAGGTATCCCAGTGATATATTTATTATCATTATTTTTCAGAAATTCTATTTTTTTCATCTTCTATTGTGTTCAAGAGTTAAGTTTATAATAAATATAATTTTCAACTAAAAGGGCTTTTTAAATTTTTTTTAATTGTTCGTGATTTTGCTTCATGGTACCTGGTGATGTTTTCTTCATGCCCTAACATATGGTGACATTTTTTTTTTTTAACACACATGTGAACTATCTCATAAATACTTGAGAAGCTATGTATTCACTGTTCCTGGGATATAGTATTCAATATATACCCAAAGTCTGCCTTATTATATTGTTTAGTTCTTAAATGGCCTTGCATTTTTGTTGCTGTTACTGTTCACTTGATGTGTCTTGGACTATATGTTAAAGTTTCCTCTTGGTGGTATGTTTCTCTCTGCTTCTTGCATCTCTGTGGTTTGTGTTCTGTGTAGATTGGTTGCTGGGTTTTGTTTGTTTATGTTGTACGGATACCTTCTATATCCTAGATGTGAAATGTGGATTTTAGTATTATAAATTGTCTTGTTTGATGACTCTTGAAACTTGTCTTTGACTTTGAATTAAACTTATTCACATTTATTGGTATGACATGTTTGGGCTGTTACAGTTAGTTACTATTTATCTTTCTATTTCATATGTCTTTTTTGATTTTCAAAAATATTCCTTTTGTTATTGAGGTAGGTTTATATTTTTATCCTTGTGTTCTCTTTGAATTAGTATTTTTTGGTACTTTGATCTCTTTTTATTCTTAAACTGTTACTGCTATGTTAGTTTTAAAACCTTCTTTAGCTCTCACCTTTGACCATTGGTGTTCCAATTCCACATTTTTCCTTTTTTCTCTCTTCTCTCAGAAAGTGATTGAAATAAAAGACAAAAAATATCCAATATCGGTTTACTTGATGAATGAAACTGATATTTAAAACTTAAAAGGACTGGAGTGGAGGCTTAGTGGTTGGAGCCCTTGCCTGGCATGCATGGGGACCTGGTTTCAAGTCCCAGCACCACATACATGACTGAGTGTCCGGAAAACAAAGGCCAAGTTTATAAACAATAGAATTAGTTCTCTCTCTCTCTCTTTTTTTTTTTTTTTTTTTTTGTTGTTGTTGTACACTCTCCCCCTGCTTCTCTTTTAAATAAATAAATTTTAAAACAACTTTGCCAGAAATAAAATACCTCAGTCTATACTTCTTGCTTTATTTTGTTTATTTTCTTGGTTGTTTTCTTGTCGGTCTTCAGGACTCCATTCATATTATATGTTTATCCAAATCTACTCTCCTTTAGGGACATTATAATTTAATCTATATTTCTAGTATAATTTTTTCCCTGTACTCAGTCAACTCCCATATTATTTCTTGCTATTTTTGAGCTTTTCTCTTCTCAGTAGTTGTACTTCTGATTCAATCTAGTTTTTCATATACCAGTTGCTTGTTTGAAGATATTTTAGTTGGAATGTGGTAGTGCAACTTTCTTTAGTTCCTTGTTTTTGTTTTTGTATTGGTTGGAGGAAGATTTTTTTCATCTGCAGAAGTGAATTGTGTTGATGATACTGGGGAGAGAGGATGGTCAGCATTGCCTTGTTTCTCTTTTTATATACCCAGGTGTTAAGTTTCCCCTTTATATTTTTGCTTTTCCTTTGACTGCTTTGTTCTCCTCTAGAAGCAGTGCTCCACCAAAATCGCCACTGTAGTCCAGGCTCTTCTATGCTAGTGCTATGATTTTGATCTTTAATGTTGCACTTTCTTCTTTCTAGACAAAAATTTTCCTTTACTTTTTCTATGTCCTCTGTTCCCTTGTACACCTTTCCACAGACTTGTAAATGTCTCCTGACACAAGTTTATATAGTCAGGGAGCACTGGAAGCTCTGTTGGAATTGTCTTTTGTGTTAACAGGTGGTTGGTTGGAGAGTTGCTATGTTCTTTGCCTCCTAGTAATACTGAAGGCATAAGCCATCTATGTTTAATTTACTCTTTGTGTTGATTTACCATTTTATTTAGGAGGATCTGAAGGAAATTCAAAATCAGCCTCCAGAGTTTTCCAAATCTGGAACTTACTTCTTCAGTTTTTCAAATAATTTTGTAGTGTCATGGTAGAAGATCTCCCTGAAAATATATAACGAGAGGGGAACTCTTTGAATATAATAAAAACCTTCCTCCCTTACAGGAGGCTTCTTCCAAGACACTCCACTCCACATTTTACTTTTCACTTGGTTAAGGGCTAAGGCATCTCTTTGTTTGAGTTTCCCCACCTGAGCTCTGACAGAGTGAGAGCCAATGTGGAGACCCTTTAACCCTTGCATTTCTCGCCCTTCCCTGGGGAACTATTGATAATGAGGCTGTCTTGCAGATGTATGTGCTCCTTGTCTTTGTGCTCTCCATATGCAATCAATTATAACCTCCTGAAGGTATAAGTTGCTGAGTTTTCTGCTCCATGTTGTCCAGGGGAGCAGCATTATGCCCTGGTCTAAATGCAGCATTTATTAAATCTGTTTTCCTGAACATTCTCTGGTGTCTGAGCCTCCTTTGTCCACTTCATTTTGAAATCCAAAATTCTTGAAAACCACGAAAGGAGACAGATTTAGAGATAAATCATAACCTTTTGTTGTTGGTAGAAAAGTTTCAGCAGAAAGCTTTTGGCCCTTCTCAATTCTTATCCCTTTCTCCCACAGTCAGCAAGCACTATGAGCTCCATTATTCTTTTCCCTGGTCCTGATGTTCTTGATGTTAATATGAAGGCTAGTTTGGGACACAATTATTTCTTTTGAGGAAGTACTGAATGACTAAAATGGGGAATCATGGACTTTGAATTTTAAAAAAAAGCTGTTAAGTCCAATGATCATTTATAGTTGTCTCATGAACTCTGCAAACCAGCTGTGATAAATGGTGTAAAAGTGCATTCTGAGTAAAACTCACTGTTGTTAATGATATCTAAATTCACTGTTAGAGTGGACTAGCCTAACAAAATATAATGACTGGATGGCTTAAACAACCAAATTTATTTTCTCACAGTTCTGACAATTGGAAGTCTGAGATCAGAGTGCCAACATGGTCAGGTTCTGGTGAGGATTCTATGATTTGCAGATAGCCACCTTCTTACTGTGTCTTCACATAATAGAAAAATAAAGTAAGCATCCTGCTGTAACAAATACCTGAGATAATCAACTTACAAGTAGTAAAAAAGTTTACTTTTATTCAAAGGTTTCAAAGGTTTAAGTCCATGACCAATTGGCCCTATTGCTCTGGGTCTGTGGTGACTCAGCATGGCAGTGGTATACAGCAGAGCAAAGTTCGTCTCCCCATTCCAGGAAGCAGAAGAGAATGGGATCCCACTACTCTCTTTGTGGACACATTTCCAATAACTGGAGAACCTCCACTTAGGCCCCAGCTCTTAAAGTTGCTATCCCCTTCCAAGAATGCCACCCTGGGGACAAAACCTTTAATACACAAGCCTTTATGAGACATTGTACATTCAAGCACAGAAGAGGGAAAGTGAAAGAGAAAGAGAGCACTCTGATCTCCTGATAAGGGCAATGTTGCTATCATGAAGGCCCTACCCTCATGACTTATTCTAAATCTAATTATCTCCTCAGAACCCCACCTCCACCCATCAGATTGGGGTGCAGAGCTTTTACGTATAAATTTTCCACAATTGTAGGACATAATTTGGTCCATAGCACCATTCAAGTATTGCCTGCTTGGAGTATGGAAATAAGGATTATTGCAAGGAAAAAGTGTGGCATTCTTTAAAACAAAGTAAGTGTACTGTTGATAATATTAGGCAATTATGTGATTAAATGGAAGGTAGTCCTCACAGAATTAAGATTTGGAGAGCACAGGAGGTACCAGCTGGAAGTGGTGAACTGCCCTAAAACAGGGCCGAGACCACGCACGCACTGTGTTAGGTTTTCATTCCTATGACCAAATGCCTGACAACAATTTAAAGGGGAAAATTCATTTTGGCTCGTGGTTTTCAGAGGTTCAATCCATGCAAAGTAGAGTCTACTACTCTGGGCCCAAGGTGAGTCAGAATATGCTCGCAGGAGGGCATGGTAGAGGAAAGCTGCTCAGGTCGTGGCATCGGGGAAGTAGAAAGAACATGCCCCAAAAGCAGGCCCCCTGGGACCTGCTTTCTGAAGCCACACCCTTCTGCCTACAGTTACTGCCCAGTTAGTCCAGTTAAATTATTAATCCATCAGTAGACTCATCCACTGATAAAGTGATGAGTGAATGTTCTTATATTAATAAAGAAGTTTTTGAGGAATACTTCATATCCACACCGCAGCAGTTACACACTAATATTCTAGTTGATCTTGAAAACACCTCAGAAAATAAAACAGCAACTCAGACGTAAGGAGATACAGTCTTCATCTTCCAGAATGTTACACTCATTTCCTGAAAGTCAATTTGTGAATGGGTTAGCTAGCGTGACTGTTATTAGGTGTGTGTTCTTGAATAAATCATAAATTCCTTAGTTTCAGTTTCCTCATCTATAAATTTTGGGGCAGACCTTCACTCCAAAATCATATCCCCTTCCTATTTCCTCCACTCTCTTTTAAGGAGACTAACTTCACAGTACTTTGCCTTGATTCCCTCTTATATTCTGCCTCCAGTAGAAGATGGGATGGAAGATGGACAGTGGGATTGTGTATCAGTCAGTGTTCTCCAGAGAAACAGAACTAATATGCCATATATGTCCCACAAATAAATAAAGATTTACTGTGAGGAATTGAATCATGTTATGGATGTTGACAAGTCCCAAGGTCTGCGAAGTAAGGTGGCAAACTGGAGATGCAAGAGAATTAGATCAGTCCAAGAGAAAAGGTTGGAGAACCAGGAGACCCAATGATGTACAGAATTTCCATCTAAAGACGATTGACCCTGAAGTCCAGAAAAGCCAATGTTTTGGTTCAAGTCTGAAGGTATGAAAATGTCAGTGTCCCAGTTCAAAAGCCATCAGGAAGGTTCTACTCAAGCCTTTGGTGTTTGATGAAGTCCACCTTCATTATGGAGGCAATCTGCTGTACTCAATCTATTGATTTAAATATTGATCTCATCCAAATATGCTCATAGAATCACCCAGAATCATGTTTAACTAATTATTTGGGCACCCTGCTTCCTTATCAAGTTGACACATAAAATTAATATATGCAAGGAGGAAATCTTGATCTGTTTATGAGACTAACAATAGAAGAAATGAGCAGAATAATCTAGAACTGACCAATAAAAAAGTTTCTGAATTTAGAGTTTAAATCATGTGAAATATTGCATTGTCCTTGAAAAATGTGATCATGGCATCACCAATAAGGTCGGCCATTACGGTAATTTTGGTTCTTCTATAAAATGAACTTTATTTTTAAATTTAGCATGGCAGTGATATATTTGGACCCTTCCTCAGCCTCTACACATCTCCATGAAAGCCAAATCCTATTGCTTACCAACATAAAGGCAAACTAGAAAATAGAATTTGTTAAATTATTCCATTGACATTACTATGTTACAGAATGTCATCCTCTCCCTAAAATCTACACAGAAAAACACTAAGAGACCAGAACAGGAAAGGAGCTTATGTGTCCAGGCATCCAGCACCATGCTTAAGTTAGTGGGTGCTTCATAAATACTGAAGGAATGTTCCATCAGGCTTCTCTAGCACCACTAATAATTCAGAAAGTCTGTAGAGGAGATTAAGAGATGATTGAGGACACTAAAAGGAGAGTTGTTATTTTTTTCCCCTTGTAGAGCTACCAAGAAAAGAATAATCAGGAAGAGAATGCAAGGGAAAAAAAAAAACTGATGCACCTTCACATATCTTAAAAAATGCCTAAGATATATGATTTCACTTACTGAAATTAATACTAAAGAAAAGAGGGAAGAATCCTTTGAAAAATACACACAGGGGCACAAAAATAAATTTGTATACTGTGCCTTTCAGTTATGAGAATCATAAAAAGAAGAAATTAGGGGAATAAGGAAAATGTCCTGGGCAGCTACATTAAATAAAATTACCCTATAAATGTACTTGGATATTTCACTTGGGATAAAATAATTTAGATACTTGGGAAATTTTCTGCAACCATGCTAAATAAAAGAGCAAGAGTACTTCAGAAAAGATGACTTTTCATCTAGGAATGCTGAAGAGTTACAAATTATCAATAGGACCTTATTCTAAATGGATTTTAAAAAGAAAAATTACAGATATTAAATTCCAAATGGAATTAAGATAACTGGGGGATAAAGTGGCTGAATACTGGTCTACTCCACCATTGATCTATGCCAATTGATTGGCATCTGTATTTGACCTCTATCATGTTTATGCATTCCTCTTCTATTAAGCTTTTTTCCAAAAATTGTTTTAGGGAGTTTTTATGATTTTGACAGTTTGACATTTATAGTCCAAGCAAAAGTGCTAAGCTTTTTCAAGCATGTGTTACTAAGGTCTTGGAGAACATAAACACAGCCATTTGATACCACCACAGGGAAAGACAGTCATCTTTCTAAATCAAATCAGCTATTTACAGACTTGTTGAATATCACATTTTCTTCTATCTTTATATGTCTGTTTTTCAAGTCTGTGTAAGATCCTATTCTGTGCACACTAGTATACTCGTTAGTATATTTCTTTCTTTTTGATTTGTCCTTTTAAGAGTTGGAGTGTCAATTTTTATTTTTCATCTGATTTATGTTTTTCCTCTACTTAATTGTGTGCAGTGCTGGGGGTTGAACCCAGGTCCTTGCCCATGCCAGCCAGGCAAGTGCTCCACCACTGAACCACCTCTCCAGCTCACTAGTATATTTCTTAGCTTTACTTTTTCAACAATACTTACAAGTGTCAAAGGATTACCTTGGTTTCCTCCCAACTCTCCTTCTGAAAGAAACTACCTCACTCCTAGGTGCTACCCCATCCGTTGCTGAAGGAAAGAGATCTTGCTTATTCCTATGTAATTCCATGTACAATGATTAGAACAAGGGCAGAAAACTTAATTCAAGGGCAAATGTTGCTGACCCATGTATTTTATGATAGCCAATCCATAGTATATCTGATAAACCAGGATAAGCTGTGCTTTTCAAATTCTTGGTCCAAACTGGGTAATTCTAAGAATAGGCCCATAGTGGGGTAGGAAACTGAAAGAATATAATGAGGCTTAAAGCCAATGGGTGCACACAAGACGAAGAGGCAGAAGCCACCAGTAAGGATAAGGTGAAGAAATTGATCAGAGGGTAAGAAGTCAGTTGATAGTGAACCAAAAAAAAAAAAAAAGTGTTCAAAAAACAAAAAGAAACAGCTCAAGAGTTTCTCAGATTTCATTTAGATGAAAATCCAACTGATTGCTGCTGACAAAATAATCTAATCCCAGCCTGGTTTGGTTGTGGAACGGCCTCCAGTTCTTCTCTGAGCTTTCACTTTCTGTTTGTTTCCATTTCTCTCTCCTCTTCCCTCCTCCCATTCTTCTCTCTTTCTTTCACACTCACTTTTTTTTAATTTTGAGGAGTTGTGTTGTTGTACAATCATAAATGCATATGTAGTAACAATATGATATGTCCTGATCCTAATCCAGAATCACCCCCACACCACCCATACCCTAGTCTTTTGATTCTTCTACATTTCCTCCTATGGTCATGACACATGACTAATATTGGGGCAGGTCCAAAATAGCTATAGTTAGGCTCCCTCACTGAGACTTCCAGTGGGTTATGCTATGTTTTTTTCTGTTTTCAGTGTGGAACCAGGCCGGGAACTGGTTATCTCATGATTAGTCAAGACCAGACACACTTTGAATCAGTGTGTATACTCAAGGCATAAACATTAACTTGTGAGCATATGCCCTCTGATGTAACCTGTTGGCAATGTGCCTTCTTTGTTTGGCCTGCATATAAAAAAGGCTTAGGAAATGGCTCATAATGGAACTGGGTGAGGGCTGAACCTGGATCTGGGGACTGCCTAAGGGCTGTTGTCACCCCCAATCAACATGATTTCTATCCCAACTGCATCTTGCATCTTCTTCCACCTGCTAGGATCCTGAATCTGTTTTCTGAGTCTTACCTTCTGCAAGATAGCAAGTATACAAACAGTCCCCGCTACTTGGCTACCTGAATGAATCTATTCTTTATCATCAAAATAGCCTGACCTACATTGCCTAATGGTTGTGTTCGAGTAGCTCTCTAAAGTACCTGCATTTAGGTACCCCTATTTGTTTTCCTAGTGCCAAAATACTGCAGGTATTCTCTTAATTTCTTCATTTCTTCCACCCACTTATTTATGTTTTGTTTTGATTTTAGATTTATCACTAAAATGTAGGAGGAGGGAGAAAGAAAAGGTCACCAGCATAATTATACAGTGCTCTTTCTGCCGGTCTGTACAGTCATCAGCTATGGAACTCCCGCTGGCTATTCCGAATTTCAAGGAGTAAAGGAGGCAATGGTTTCCTTGTAATTTAGAAAAGGATTCCTCACATTCTACCTATAACTAATGAAGAAAGGATAACTGGAGTTTTTTTTTTATTTGTTTTTCACTTTTTCTTTTCTACATAAGAGAAGAAAACAGAACACTTGCAAACAGATACTTTCCAGGTAACAAAAAAGGCATAAATGAAAAATAAACCTGATCTGTTCCTGATGTGTTCAAAATACAAAGGCAGAGAAATATAGTAAAAGGATTTCAGGTACAGTTTTACTGTACATACAGAGTGTTGGTCTGCACTTATCTTTCTGTCTTGATCTCACTCATTCTCTATCCTTCTTCTGTCCTCAAAATGCAAAACAAGAAAACCTACACTTCTGGGTCACAAGACTATGTGTTCTTCCTTGGTTAAGTGCTCACCATCATTCTTATAAGAGTATATAGGAATCCTCTGTTTATCTCACCTACTGATTTGTAAGCTTCATGAAAACATTGGACACCCTGTCTTTGTCACTTCATATGACCAGTGTCTAACATCATGCTTGTTCATAGCAACTACTTAATCATTGCATGGAGAAATGAATGACTCAGTGAATAAACAGATACTTCCAAATTGCATTCATTTTCAAGAATTTACTTCCCCTAAGCAAGTGCTAAAATCTCCACTGGTAATCCATTGGGAGAGCAGGCAGTGCAGGGTTAAGTGTGTAGCAGATACATTGGTGCGTGCCTGAATGATAGATCTATTAGTTCATCCATTTGACTTCACTTCTTATTATTAAAAAACTTTTCACAGTCATGTTCTAGGTACTTCAAGTAAGAACACAATAATATGTCCAGGCACTAGGCAGGTGCATAGGGACACCCTGAGTACCTAGCACCCGAATCCCACCTGGCACTGGCATGCGGGCAGGATACACCTGAGGATGCCATGTCTGGAACCACCCCACTGATGCACAGGCCCAGGACTCTGGCACTGGCCTATCAGGCACACAGGACACCCTGGGGAACCCCCATTCAGATCCTACCCAGCCTCTGTGCATACTCACCAGGTCAAGTTATATTGGACCCATCCGCACCACCAATGACCCCAGGTCCCAGTGCAATGCATAGGCAGGCCTATTCCACCCCACCCCAAGGTCTCCAGAACCCCAAGACACAACTACGCAGCCTTGCCACTTAGTTTCAACAACCCAGTGGGCTGTCCTGCAACCGAACCAGGTTCCAGATCTGAGCCCTGAAGCCTAGGTCCAAAAGGTGTAGCAAAACGAGGCTCCAGGAAGAAGCAGCTAAGTGGAAAAATTACTCCATGACATAAAACCACTTGTGGACCTCAACATAATAAAACTGGGAGGCTTTAATACTCTTCTATCACTAATACCCAGATTGTCAAAGCAAAAAAATCAATATAGAGATCTCCAGTCTAAACAACTTCATAATTCAAGTGGACTTAACAAACATCAATAGAATATAGTCCACACCAAAATAGTTGAATATTCCTTCTTCCCAGGAGCACATGGGTCCTTCTCCAAAAATAGATCTGATTCTAGTTCACAAAGGAAATCTCAGCAAATATAAAAACATAGATATTATTCCATGTATCCTATAGACCATGATGCCATGACTCTAGCAGTTAATAACAAAAATCATAAAAGAAAGTACACATATACATAGAGATTGAATAATA
>PVKS010007170.1:0-63398 GCA_004027875.1 Aplodontia rufa | reverse complement strand
AAAACTATACTCCTTTAAATAAGATAATCTGGACGACATGGACAAATTTCTAGACATATACAACATCCCCAAATTGATGCAGGATGATATTGAAATTGTAAACAGCTCAAAAATAGACACTGAAACCCATGTGTCAATTAAAAGCCTTCTAAAGAAGAAAATCCCAGGACCTGATGGGTTCCCTGCTGAGTTTTACCAGCTAGCATCTTTATTTATGAAGCTATTCCAAGAAATGAAAACAAAGCAGACTTTCCAAAAAGCTGTTTATGAGGCAACCATAACTCTGATACCAAAACCCAAAAAAGACGCATAAAAAAAAAGAAAACTACATACCAATATCCCTGTCAAACATTGGTGCAAAAATCCTTAATAAAATTCTAGCAAACCACATTCAAAAACACATCAAGAAGGTAACTCATTATGATCAAGTGGGTTTCGTTCCAGGTATGGTTCAACATATAAATCAATAAATGTGATTCATTGCTTACTTTCAATTGATGCAGAAAAGGCCTTTGATAAAATCCAGCACCCATTTATGCTCAAAACTCTAGAGAAGATAGGGATCAAAAGAACTTCTATTAGCTATGTAAAGACAATACATGAGAAACCCTCTCCTAGTATAAAACTAAACCAAGAAAAACTGAAAGCATTTCCACTAAACTTATGAACAAGAAAATCATGCCTGCTCTCACCACTTTTATTTGGTGTAGTCCTCGAGAACCTAGCCAAAGCAATTAGGCAAGAGAAGGAAATCAAAGGGATAAAAATAGGAAGAGGGGGGCCTGGCACAGTGGTTCAGTGGTTATGGTGCTTGCGTGGCATTCACAAGGACATAGATTTGAACCCCAGCACCATGTACACAACTAACTGTCCTAAAAAAAAAATCTCTTTTTTTTTTCTCTCTCACTGTCCCTCTCTCTTAAAAAAAATAGGAATAAGAAGAGAGGAAGTTACACTATCCCTTTTTGCTGATGACATGGTCCTATATCTGGAAGATCCAAAAAAAAAAAAATCCACCAGAAAACTGCTTGAGCTTATAAACATATTTAGCAAAGTGGCATGCTACAAGATCAACACTGATAAATCAATAGTTTTCCTATACAAATAACAATAATGGGGCAGAAGAAGAAACCAGGAAATGGGTCCCACTCACAATATTCTCAAAAAGAATAAAGTACTTAGGAGTTAATCTAACAAGGGAAGTTAAAGATTTCTACAACGAAAATTATCAAATATTGAAGACAGAAATTGAAAAAGACCTAAGATGGAAAGATGTTCCATGCTCTTGGTTAGGCAGAATTAATATAATTAAAATGGTCATTCTGCCAAAAGTGCTATACAGATTCAATGCAATCCCCATCAAGATGCCAAAGTCATTCTTTACAGATATAGAAAAAGCAATTCTCACATTCATTTGGAACAATTAGAAACCAAGAATAGCCAAAATATTACCAAGGAATAAAGACAAAACAGGTGGTTTTGCAAAACCAGATCTAAAGCTACACTACAGAGCTATAGCAACAAAAAATGCATTGGTACTGGTATCAAAATAGGAATGAAGACCAATGGAATAGAATAAAAGACTCTGAGACAATCCTACAAATCTTCAGACATATGATCTTTGACAAAAGGGGTCAAAATGGAGGAAAAATGAATGAAAGACAGCCCATTCAACAAATGGTGCTGGACAAACTGGACAGCCATGTGTAGGAAATTGAAATTAAAACCTTATCTCTCACCTTGCACAAAAATCAAATCAAATTGGGTCAAGGAACTAAGAATTAAACCAGCTACCATTCAACTGCCAGAAGAAAAATTAGGACCAATACTCCATCATAATGGAGTAGACAATGACTTTCTCAACAAGACCCCCAAAGCAATAGAATTAAAATCAAGAATCAATGAGTGAATGTCATTAAAATAAAAAGCTTTTGCTCAGTCAAGGAATTGGTGAAAACTATCAAGAGAGAACCTACAGAATGGGAGGTAATCATGGCCTGTAGTTCCTCCTACAGGGAACTAATATCCAAAATTTACAAAGAACTCAAGAAACTTGATATCAAAAACACAAACAATCCAATCAATAAATGGACCAGAGAGTTAAACAGAAACTTCTCAACAGAGGAGATCAAGCAAGCCAAAGAATACATGAGAAAGTGTTATAAATCAGTAGTAATCAGAGAAATGCAAATCGAAATTACATTAAGATTGCACCTTACTATAGTCAGATTGACAAAGATGAAGAATATGAACAATAAAAGATGCTGGATGGGTTGAGTGGGGATAGGAATACTAATACACTGTTGGTGGAACTGCAGACTGGAACAGCCACTCTGGAAAGCAATGTGGAGACTCCTCAAAAATTTAGGGATGGATCCATCATAATATCCAGATATCCCTTGTCTGGGTATTTTCCCAGAGGAGTTAGAATCAGTACATTGCAGTGACACAGCAAAATCTTTGTTCATAGCAGCTCAATTTACAATAGCTGAATAGCTGAATTTTGGAACCAACCAAGATGCCCTCCACTGGATGAATGGAACCATACACCTACACAATGGAATTCTACACAGCTATTAGAAACAACAATATTGTGGCCTTTGAAGGTAAATGCATGGCAATGGAAGAAATCATGCTGAGTGAAGTTAGTCAAACTCAGAGAGTCAGGGGCTGAATGTTTTCCCTCATTTGTGGAGGCTGGAGCAAAACCCAGGTGTTGGTGATAGTTTGTCAAACTTAAGTATTAGACTGAGCAAAAGAGTAACTCATAATCTAGGAGAACCATAGATATGCAGGGTGGGGAGGGGGAACAAGAGAGGGAGGGTAGATAGGGAAGGTACTAGGGAGACAATCAACAATATAGCATACTCTTTACCCCCTCAAGAATCTAAATAATACTTATGTAATCATTTAATCTGGGAAAATTCACATCCTAAATATTTATATCAGTTGTAGGGGCAAAATATAGAAGAATAAAGAGACTGGGTTGTGGGTGAAGTGGGGGTAATTCTTGTTTAGGAATAAATTTACATAATATTGTTACTTTATATGCATTTATGATTGTACAACTCCTTAATAAAAAAATTGAAAAAATGCAATAATATTTTCTGAGACAAAGCATATTTCATTTTTCTGCAAAGCTCACAACGTTCTTATGCTCTTCATCTTTTTCTGAGGAACTGGAAGGAACTTTAAAAATCTTATGATTTAATCTTTTAATTTTATAGATGAAAATTACGATACCAGAGAAATGAAGGAACTTCACTCTTCCGGTGTGGGTCTTTAATATCCTCTCCCAACCAAAGCTCATGGGTTTGGCAGCAATGCAATGTCAGGGGGGAAAGATTGGATTATGAGAGCTGTGAACTCATCAGTAAATCAATCCATTTGATGGATCAACAATTTCAAGGGGCCGGGGGTGGTAACTGTAAGCAGACAGGAAATACCTAAAGGCAGTAGGTCACTGGAGGCAAGTCCTTGGTCCATAACGTTCCCTGGACTTTCTCTCTCCTTCCTCTCTGCTTCCCGGCTGCTGTGAGCTCAGCAGCTTTTCCTCCGCCTTGCCCTTTGGCCAAGATGTTCTGTCTCACCTCAAAGCAACGGAGTTGGCCAACCATGAACCAGGAACCCCAAAAAATCCTTTTCCTGCTCTAAGTTGTTTTTATCGGGTATTTTGGTCACAGTGATGCAAAGCTGACCAACACATTCACCAGAGTCAAGCAGCTGGTTATTGTCATGGATCTGCAGCATTTCCCCCTTAATTGAAAATTTGAGTCACTTCTCTAAATTTAGCATCCCACTTAGTAAAGCTGTAAGCCACACCATTACCACTACTGTATTTTCCCAATATGTAGATGAGCTCTAACTCCTGAATTAACTGCCTGCCTCCCACAATGGTGGTGGACCGGAACACAATAATTAGTGCTCCTATCATCTGCGTGTAACATGCGTAACTCTCTAATTCAAGAGTGCCTTTTTAAAACTTGCCCTTAAAGAATCTCATATTTCTTCAGATAGGGGCAAGAGTTAATTTTGAAAATTACAAAACCAAATTGTGTTAAGTAAATTGATATCCCAGGCAACGATTGCGAAACTCCATCTGCGTTTCCTAAGATGCTTTCTCCACGCGTACATTCGCAACAACTTGATTTAGGAATGTAAATTTCCGATATTAATTTGACAATCACGGCTCCTGCTGTGGAGAAATGGAGGTCCTTGGTTTCGGGGCATTTAATCAGAAGCACCATGTTTGGGAGCACTGTGTTCTGTGAGAAATATTTATTGTGGTGTGTTCTCTCTTGGGACCACGGCTTTCAATCTTTTAAAGTGCTGTTTGTTTCAGAACTTTGATTTTTACAAGTTTCGAATTCCTTTTTATTGCCTTTTCCCCTTTATTTCTCTGCTTTCCTACACAGAATTTCTTAGAGTAAACAAGGTGAAGTGGCAGCATTTTTCACAGGAGTGTGGACTTTTCTGATTTTTTTTTTCTTTTTTAAGTAAGTAGAGGGTTGACTCTGAAAATAGGGAAAAAAAGTTTGAAACAAAAGAGTATAAAATAGATTTAAAAAATATATTTGGTTCCAATTCATTCCTCATTCTGCTCATTCTGGGATCTCCTTTTTTTAAAAATTTTATTTTATTTATTTATTTATTTTTTAAAGAGAGAGGAACAGTGTGAGAGAGAGGGAATCTAATTTATTTAGTTTTCATGGCTCCAAAGCTTTGCTATGTACATGGTACTGGGGTTCGAACTCGCGTACTGGTGCATGCCAGGCAAGTGCTGTAACCGCTGAACCACTGCTCCAGCTCCTCCTTTTTGTTTATCAAGGTATTTGTTCAAGAAATACTTGGTACCTACTATGTACCAAGCACTGTGATAGGTCCTTAGTATTATATTACTGTATTAAAATGGTTATGTATGTTAATATATTGTTAGTTTAATAATAGTGATATATATTAGCAACACCCGTTTCTATCCAACAACTGTCTTTGCTGTATTTCCACATAACCAACTGAATTTGTTTACAAGGACTGTCATAACAATGTACCATGAAGTCAGTGGCTTAAACAACAGAAATTCATTGTGCCTTGGATCTGGAGGTAGAAGTCTGTCATCAGGTCAGCACCATATTCCTCTCAAGACTTTAGGAAAGCTCGTGCTCCTGGCTCTGCTCCCAGTTTCTGATAGTTCCTTGACTTGTGACGGTGAAACTGCAGTGTCCACATGGCTCTCCCTCTGTGTGTATTTATATACAAATTTCCCCTTTCCATAAGGACATTGCTCATATTGCATCAGGGGCCCATCCTATTCCAATGGGAGCTCGTTAACATAATTCTATCTGTAATTACCCTGTTTTCAAATAAGGTCACGTCTGAGACACTGGGACTGAAGACCTCAACATGTGCCTTTTGAGGGCACACAGTTTTAGTCACAATACAAACTCCAAAGTCATCTCTTCCAAGTCATTTTGACTCTCTCCACCATGCTTCCTCAACTGTATTTAAGCAATCTTTTTCTTAACTAAACTCATATAGTATTTCTGTATGTTATTTTCACCTCTATAATTCATATGTATACAACTTTTGTTGTATTATAGATTTTATGCTCCCTAAGGTTAAGACTCATTTCTAATAGCTATTGGTATTATCAGAGTGAAGCCCTACAAATCTTAAGACTCATAAAAATATTTTAAAAAGAATGAAATAGTCAATACCATGTAAATATTTCCAAAGCCCTTTCTAGTTATTTGCACAGACATGATCACATTTGAGCTTCAAATTGATTACTTAAAATATGAATGAATGAACGATTCTTTCCACTTATGAAACTAAAGCCAAAGAGGGTAGGCAGCCAGAATCACACCAACATGGTGGAGACTGCGCTAAATTCAGGTCCCCGACTCCGAAGTGAAAACTATTGTCCCATTATATTTTGTCCATTTCAGAGATGTTTTAATCTCCATTTTACCCTTCCACTCTAGCCAGTGGCCAGAGCCCACCTTCTGAAGCACAATAACTTCCCACAGTTCCTCTTGGTGAGGCAACCTGTGGGCGAAATTCCCAGTCTTTCACTCTTACATGTCTGCTCTTCTCTCTCTCCCACCACCCCTCACTCTTTCTGTCTTTCTGTATGTGTGCATCTGAATTGCATGCATATGTATGCATATCTTCCCTTGGGGTAAAGTCAAAGGTGAGTCCGTATTGAATTAGAATTCAAATTTCTTCTAGCATAGAGTTTTTAATACTATATAAACAAAACATCTGATTTAGGGGATTCAGACAGCTATGTTATAACAGAGAGTAGTTAAATAACTTTGGATATCATTTCTGCTGTTATTAAAAATAGATTGATACAGTGCCAAGCAAAACAGGTCTTCTTAGGGAAAACTTCTAGGATTTTCATTAGCGCTGAATAACCCTTAGGCAGAAAATGTTTTTTCAAAGTAATAACCAACCCCCCACCCCCCGCCACTACTGCACACACGATCTTTGCATAATCTTGAAATATTGATATAGCATTGCTCTCTGGGATGATTCAGGCATAAGACCGTCCTAGAAGCAATGAAAATGTTTACAGAGTCTCAGCTTCAGTGTGAAATGCCATGATGGGGGTTAATTTGGCTCATTCTGTTTCAGGATTTCTGTATTCCAATCCTTGTGAGAAACCCTACCTGATCTCCCTGAGGTTGCAGGGGATCTGGCTTTATTTGACTGTGTACTAATATTGATATTACATATGAATAATGTTTTCACAATATACGTAGAGCTTTTACCATATTTTCTCATTTTATCCTCAAAGCCATTCTAGTAGATAAACAAGATTGCAGTCTTCATTTTGGGAACTGACTCAACCTGTCCAAGATTCTAGGACTGGAAAGGAGAGAACCAAGACTTGAACCTGGTATTCTGACTCCAAATTTCAAATGCCTTTGACTTAACTACATTTTTGCACATTGTAGCTCCTGAACTGGATTAAATTTATTGTGGTATTTAGCACTGGTTAGTCTACATAAAACTTCATATTTTATAGTATGTGGAAAGTTCTGGGGTTTGAATTCCAGCTTTGTTACTTCTTTGCTGGGTGATCCTAGAAAAATAATTTAACCTGGTTAAGCCTCAGTTTCTTTATTTAAAAATGGTGATACTGATGGTGCCCATAGCATAAAATTTTTGGAAAAATTGTATGAAATAATGTATGTAAAATTCTGCAGAACCATCATCACTCCATTGTTATTATCGTGTCACAAGATTTGCACGTTGTACAAAATTGGATGAGATGCTTAATTTATTTTAGTTAAGAAATGAAACTATTAAGTATCTTTTGGGAATACCATAAGGCTTAAATAAAATAACATTTAGGACAGTCCTTGACACAGTGTTTGGTATCTATAAGGAACTCAATAATTATTTGTTGCCAAACTACCTTCTTTCTGTCTTTCTTCCAGGAGGCAATCAATAAGTGCTTACTGGATTCTCATTGACTCCTTTCAGGCAATGATTTCAGACTCTTTTAGTGGTTCAATACATGGATGCTAGTGTTCAATATCGAGGTGATTTTTACAAGTTGTTCGAAAGCTCCAAGTAGAATAGTATGCAGTGTTCTCCCAGTGAGGCAGCATAAAAAAATTGTTAACTTTCCACGGTAATTGCCCAGTAAGTGGGTCCCTAGTGAAAACCCTGCTGATGACCCGAAGACCCACACCGGAGTGGGAACAAAGACACTGGATTTCAAAGAGAAGCATGTGCTAAAGCGAGGAAAAGTGATTTGTGGCTGGTTTGGAATGCCTCTCACGATTTGTACAAACAGATTGAATTTGAAAATATTGTAACGCACCAGTTCTCAATATTAAATTCAGTGGATCCCAAGTGCCTACTGATAAAATCACTGTGTCAGTTTTGTGTTGCTGTGAATAAAACACTTGACAAGAACCACTTAGAGGAGGAAGAGTTTATTTTGACTCCTGGTTTCAGGGGTTCAGTTCATGGTGGTCCAAGTCCATTACTCTGAGCCTTAGGTGAGGCACACCATCACATCTTGGCAGAAAGCCATAGCGGAGAAGCACTGCTTACTTTCTGGTGGTCTAGAAGCAAAGAGAGAGAGGGGGAAGGGACTGCCCCCAGTGATCTGCTTCCTCCAGGCAAGCCCCACCTTCCTAGGTTACCACCCAGTCACTCCGTTCAGTCATTTTAACTCTGAACATTTTTGCATTAACACAGGAGCTTTTGTGGGACACCGCATATCTAAACCATAACAGTCTCAGTGGCCTTTTTTCAAATAAGTAGAAACAGTGAAATCAACAATTAAGATTTTTCTTTTGATTTTATGTTTTACTTCCATGTATATATAAATGAATATATGTGTTTATTTGATTTAACCAGGACTGTTTGTTTGGACTAGAATTTAACATATGATAATATATAATGTATTATAAAATTGTGTATTTAGTCATTTTAGGATATTGATATTTCATGAATTCTGTGTTGAAACCTTGAAAAGTTTGAGGATTGATTGGGGTTATGAAAATAGAATCTTGTTACTCTGAATATTGTTCAGTAGGTCAAAAAGGCTAACACTGACAGGATTGATCTCAAAGCAGCATTGACTGTTATATGCATGGTGGGCACAGAGCTAGATCTCACTTATCCCTGGTGTTCTGGTGTTTAGCACCAGGAACAGAGTAGAGCCTCAACCCTTACTTGTTTATTACACAGGAATTATATGTGTAAAAATAAAGACATTGGTTCAAAAGTGTTTGAATAGTTTAGATGATTTTAAAACCCAATCTCTTCAATGTGTTTACAGTTCACTTTTTTTTTTCAGTTAGCATACTGGGGATCAGTGTAGTTGGGGGTAGGAGCAGCACAGAGGAAAATGCTGGAGGTTGAATCGGAGCAGGTTGAGTTCCATACCTTAGTGATGATGTCACGGTGTGTCCTGGTGTTGTATATAACTAAAATGAATAATTTTTAAAAATATTATAGGAGCATTATCATTAAAAAAAAATTAAAAACCTTCAATCTCAGTTTTTTTTTTCTCTTCATTGTTTTCCTGTTTTCAAAGAAGTGTACCTTTATTTCTGACTCAGGGCCACCTACTCTCAGCACTCCTCACTGTTGTAACTCAAGGTTACAGGTGAATGTTTCATTTGCCGGTGCTGTTGTGCAAATGAGCACCCATCACTGGGCTGTTCTGCAGTTTAAGCACAGCTCTGCATTGGGCAGTGTGAGGCTACAGGCTTTAGTGGGGCATCATTGCCGTTCCTAGAGAGTTAATCTCGTAGGAGAGAGGCATACATAGACAGCTAATTGTATTACAAGGCAGAAAGAAAAAGTGCTATGGTTAAAGGATAAAAAAATGCTGTGGTTGCAGAGTGGAGAGAGTAATTAATTCTCACTGGGAAGATTAGAAACAAGGAAGGAAAGAAACTAATATCTACTAAGGGCTCATGAGGCTGGTGCTTCACACAGGCTCTGGGAGGAGGTTGCCTTTTTGCTGGGGCGTTAGGTCACTGGGTCCCTGTTGGGAAGGCATGGGTTCAAGAGGTAGGAAGACAGTGAGAAGAAACCCTTCTTCCACCTCAGTGAGACAGGGACAGGGAAAAGGAGCAGCCTCAACTTAAGATGATTTGATGGGAAATGGGGTTAGTAAGAGGGAATGAGTGTCGGTTCAGAGGAGGTAGAGAATTCTGCACAAAGGTGAAGAATGTTGATAAGTGGAAGCTGCCGCAAGAATGGAAGGCAAACAGAGGGAAAAGAAATGAGAGGAAAACGGAGGCTGGTGTTGATGTTAGTGGGAGAAGAGGGCAGGCAGTTGGGTGTGGAGTGGGGAGTAGGGTAAGGACCCAGACGGGTGTGAGCTCAGTGGGGAGAATTATTAACTGATGGGTTTGGTGCTTGGTGCTCCACTGTGCCAGGGGCACTGGCCTGTCCCTCCAGGAGAAAGGGGCAAGCCTCAACTCCTTCACCCTCTCCTGAGACGAAACAGTCAACACTTGGACAGGACAGACTTCTTCATTCCCTCGATGTTCCCTGTGGAGCCTCGTATTTCACTGGGCAGGGGACAGCCTTGCACAAAATCCTAATTGATTCCCAGGGAGCAAGGAGGCAAACTTCAGCAGTCATGGGGCAAGTTATGGATTTTACAGTGCTGCAGAAATGTAGCCTGAAAATTAGAAGCACGGTTACAAAAGAAGGTTAGAGCCGTTTAAGAGTTTACCATCAAGAATTATTTCTAATGACATAATTTTACAGAAAGAAAACTGTGTGAATTGATTAACTTCTACTGTAATTTGTCAGCTGCTCATTATACTCTCCTGTCTTGACTAATGAAAACGTTTAGGGTGCATCTTTATGGAAGCTAAGTAGGCCAGGCTGCTTGATGGGCTTAGAATAATTAGAAAATTTTGTATTATCAGCCAGTGGGATACCTGTCTCTCCTGGTGCTGTTTCATAGAACGCGTTCTTTTTCTATTTCCTCTTCTTTCCCTCATTAGTGTCTGTTACTGAACTAAGCCCAGTTCTGCATAACATCATTATAAAAGTATCTTACAAACATTTATGAGGTTGATCCAGCTGATATGAACTATTATTAATTTACTGATGAGGACGGTAGGAAGAAAAATTGTGTTCCCACGTGAGATAGCTTAGAGGAATTTATATTAGTAGGTCTTAAAAATGTTTTCCTAACTTCTATGAAATGTTAAACCAAGAAAGGCAAATCTGTGGCAAATATGCCTTCTCCGCCTTTCTGTGTCCATGTGTATAATCTAT
Organism: Aplodontia rufa; assembly: GCA_004027875.1. Lineage (NCBI taxonomy): Eukaryota > Metazoa > Chordata > Mammalia > Rodentia > Aplodontiidae > Aplodontia > Aplodontia rufa. Next base: position 52,628 of record PVKS010007170.1, on the reverse strand, counting down.
AATACCATCTTTTCTTCTTAGTCTATCTGTGCCTTCAGAATCCTTTTCTCAACCCAGCATTAGCAAAGCAAGAGGTTGGAACTGGCCTGAAGAATGAATAAAGCAGGCGATTTCTCCCAGCAGACTCTAATCTCCACAGGTCAATCCAGGACTTGATGGTTCTTCGTGAACGATTGTTCCAACAAGCAATGGAAAGCTGTATGAATGCATTAGTGTGTGCAGAGTGAAACTGTCCCGGAATGCTTACAGGGTGCCTCTGTCTTCGTCTTAGGGAATACACTGTGTATGGCCAGTGAACACGGCTCATAGACCTTTAGCTGCAAGAGAACTCAGAGAATACCGCCAACTTTCCAATTTACAAGGATTAAAACAGGGTGCCCAGAGGATATCCAGTTATAAAGCAGGCTCTGAAATTTGGGAGCCATTCTGCTGCATCCTGCATCTGACTCACTTCTCTTTGGCATTTTCTTTTCCATTTCATTCATAAAATGGGGAGAGACATCATATCTGCTTTGGAAAGTTTTGTGAATTTTAAATAAGATAAGGAATACAAAGTGATTAGTATAGTGACTGGAACATTGTAAATATTAAAAAATGTTTTTCCTCCTCTTTTTTTCCTATCTTTCTTTCTTTTTCCTTTTTTGTAGTACTTGGGATTGAATCTATGGGTGCTCTACCACAGAACTACATCCCCAGTCTTTTTCATTTGTTATTTGAGAGGTGGTTTCACTAAGTTGCTAAGGCTGGTCTCAAATTTGCCATCCTCCTGCCTCATCCTCCCGAGTCAAGTAACTTGCCCCACTGCATCCAGCTCCTTTTCAGTTTTAGTAGCTGAAGCACTGATATAAGTAGTTTTGCCACTAGGTTTATCATGCTGTGTTATACTTTGCTTTTCCCCCACATTTTTGATAAGTTGAAAACTTTTGGGGGGCCATCCTTATTTCACATACACAGAAAAGACAAACAGGATATAAGGAATACATTTTAATTAAATAAGAAAAGAACTTTCTGTGTGGAAAACATAAAAGTCTGGAATACCATGCCATGCTTTTTTGCTTGGCTAATCATTTTGTTTCATACATAACATGCTTCCCAGAAAGTATATTTATAAAAATTGTCTCTAAATAATACAGGATGCGGTTTTATACAAATATGAGTAGGCTGAACTGTTCCTTTAAAAAGTAGCTCAACACTTGGAATATGCATTCAAGCCCTCAGTTCAGTCATTAGTTGGGGAAGAAAAGTTTGAGTTGGTTTGATGCTGGTTGCCAGGAAACATACAAAGGCATCAGGAACACATGAAACAAACAACGCCACGTTGCTGGAAAGGTGGCCTTTCGGGGGCCCTGGTGGGGGAACTTTGCAGCTGTGTCATCTGATGTCCCTAGACAAGAGAATGGAGTTGAAAACCACAACATGTTAATGTGAGCAAGGTCAGTCACAGAGATCTTGAGGAGTTGCTTTTCTAATGCATTTAAATGAGGATATGAAGGTGTTTTGAATGTTGGCTGCTGCGATCATGGGGGAAGCTTTACATGTTTTTAATCAAGCCAGGTTCAACTGTACAGAGAAGGGGACTGTGGGTTTTGAAAATAAACTATGGAACCAAGTAAGTGAGGGATCGAGGATTTTCATTTCCTACCGACTTAAACATTTTGCCACCTAATTATATGCCTTGAAAGGGTTGTGCTTTCTGGAATTCTATTGCTGAATTTCTTTTCAAAGGCATCTGTTGAAAGGAAAAAAAAAAAAGCCCACAGAAAGAATCAAAGCCTCCTGAAGAAGTGAAGCTATCATGAGTCACCCAAATGCTGCACTTGAATTAAGTATGGGGCCTCAGCCTGGGCCAAAGGGGCCAGAGAGGACAGAAGGCGTGGCTGTGGACTATGGCACAGGCCTGCTTGAAAATCAGCTCAGCGTGGGTGACTTTGTGAAGATACAGAGGGCCTTCGAGGTAAGCGTCAAACTTGTAGCCTAGAGAGTTTAGTTCACAAATGACCCTGGGATGAATCAGAAGGAGGCTTCTCTTCAAAGCAACTTAAATATATTTAATGATTAAAGCAGGGAATTGAAAACAATTAGACCTAGTTTTTAACACTGTATGCTTGTTAATTTATCCCTCACTTCTTTGAGACAAATAATAATATTTAGTTTGCAACTACTGAAATGAATATTGTTACCATCAAGGAAGGACAATTTCTTTTCTTTTCTTTTAATTTTTTTTGGGGGGGGGGTATAGGGACTTGAACCCAGGGGCACTTAACCACTAAGCCACATCCCCAGCCCTTTTTATTTTTAATATTGAGATAGGGTCTTGCTAAGTTGATTAGGGTCTTGCTAAGTTGCTGAGTGAAGCTGGCTTTGAACTTGCAATCCTCCTGCCTCAGTTCCTGAGCCACTGGGATTACAAATGTGCCCCACTGTGCCTAAAGACAATTTATTCTTGGAGAATTTTTCTTTTTTAGAAATGATCTTATTTTGAGAAACCAAAAATTATGATTATAAATGAGAAAAGTCAGAATACTAAGGTAACACCGAGCAATAACTGTTCTTGCATCTGCTATGTGCATAAAACTCTACAAACACAAATATGCACATCCAGTTTGCAAAAACTATCCTGCCTCACCCTGAGTGGTACAGTTGTTTTTCAAAGCTGATTCTGGCACTTTGTTTTCCCAAAATCCCATACGAGGGTTCCACCTTGCATGCTTCTTGTAAATCCTGGAGCAATGCTAGTAAGATAAAATTAGAAGTTTTCGGGCTAGCTTAATGGTACCACGCATGAGGACCTCGGTTTGATCCCTAGCACCACATATACAACTAAGTGTCTGAAGAACAGAAATCAGATTTTAAAAAAATAAAATTGGTTCTCTCTCTCTCTCTCACTCTCTCCCTCTATCTTAAAAAAATAAATTAGAAGTTTTCATTTTAATTCCACATAGAAAATAAACCATAGGAATTTAATTACAAATGAATAATTTCCTTTCCCCTATCTTAATTAATTAATTTGGAATTCTGCAGCTATGCATAATGAGCAGCATATATATCAAAGTGATTTTGGTTTCAAATATGGGTAGGAAGAAATGTTCTCTGTGCTGTAGAATTTAGGTAGGCATGAGCCTCCATCCTTGCAGCTTCATTATGTTCACTAAAATATGATCTCAGGGCTTCATAAAGTCCTCCAGGGAGTGTTTGTAATATCCATATTAGTTTGAAATAGACATATAATATTTTGGAATACAACCTTCAAATAATAAAATATGAAAGCTAACAATTACATTGACCTGTAATTGGCACACAGTTTAGTCTTTAGCTATAAAAAGAAGAAGAGATGCTAACCATTCAAAGTCTGGTATACCATGCTATGTATAACAACTTAGATTCTACCTGCATTAATAAATGGATATACCAATAATATAAATCATTTCTTTGTAACAGAATCTATCATATTTAGTGGCAAAGATATGTTCGACACACTTCTCATTTTAATCTTGATATATTTGCTGTTTATCTAACTATATGTGTCTGAAAGCTTTCAGTACTGCTCAATACCTAATGCTCCCAAACGAATCTGGCAAATTTTGATAGACGTAGCAAACATTTTGACAGCTTAGGACATTCAGAACAATGGAACAGTGGATTATGACGACTTTAACTTTAAAATGAACAGAAATGTCGTGGTTTTGTTCTGGTGCTAAGAACACAAGCATTTGAATGCTAGAGATTGTTAGAAGAGCTAATATTATGAAGTCAGTACGTTGTTGAAACTGCTACAGAAGGTTAGGAGTGGGTGTCTTTCAAGCTACAGATTAAACCTCTCCAAAGTGGATCCTTATTTTAAAATAAATAGCAAGTACTAATAAACCAAAAGGGAGAAAAGAATGCAATTCAGAGCTTCCATGAATGTGGAGTCTGTGAACATATATATATATTTTTAATTTTCCAACCGAGCTTTGCAGGAATACTCTCAAGAAACAACAGCATTCAGCCATTTTTAACCCATTCAACACACATAGACAGGAATGATCCAGCAGCAAGTATACAGCCAGCACTAAGAGTGAGACTTTTGAGCAAACATGACTTCTAAACACAGCATGGACCCCTGGAGAAGATGATATTCTGGAATACTCCAGTGCAATGCAGCCATCTGTCATGAGCATGAGGCTCAGGGCCACAGGGGAAAACCACTGTAGAAGGAGATGTTCCCGGCAGCTGTCCTGCAACCCAGATCTCTAGCGGCAGCGATTTGTGCTCCAAACGCTAGACTTGCTCTTAGAAATCCCATGATTCTGCTGCCAGATTCCTTTATCTCTTATTTTGTTTTCTTTTTACACAGCTTGCTTATTTGGGGCTGAAACGTGGTCAGATGTTAGCTGAAGTCCATCTCCTCAAATAGCGTGCTTAATGAAAGACAGGAAGTGTGGTCTTTAAATTGTGCAGTGAATGTTTTACGTAATTTCCAAATAAAATATCCCAGACCGTATTAATTCTAGAAATAGCATTTAGGAATAAAGCAAATTATTCTGTTCACTATATAGTGGTGTATAAATGAGTCAGGATCACTTAGTGTTTCAGAGCTAGGGCTCAGACTTCCTAAATTTGGACACCAGCTTTATCATTTATGATGTGACCTTGTGCAAATCAGTAACTGGAGATCTCTGTTTCCTTTATTTCTAACTGGGAATAACAGGGTTTTGTTTTGTTTTGTTTTTTGGTAAGGATTAAGTGAGGTAGTATTTGGAAAGCACTTGGAGGAGTATTTTCCACACAGGCTAAGTGCTCAATTAACATTAGGTACAAATTAACATTAGGTACAAATTTAGTCAGTAGAAGTTGAATCACATGACCTCTACCATTATCTTGATTCAAATTCTTTTATTTCCTAAAGGAAATTAAGTTTCTGATGATACTTGTTACTGTCTTTCTATATTTCTTTCAGTTGTGGTAGGAAATGTTAACAAGAAGTGTCCAAAAGGCAGACATTCACCCAGTTCACATTTTATTAGCAGACAAAGGATTCTAACTGATGTCTTGATCCTCTTCTTTGGAACAAAGAAGTTAGGTGGATAGAAGGGTGAGAAAGGTAACTTGTAGATTTAATTTTCTTTCAAGTGATAGTGTCAAAAAGCCATATATCATCCTGAAGGGAGTGAAGCTTGTATTATTCATAGAATTGTAAAATGGTTTTTACTCCTACTTTCCTGTAGAAGTTGCAAGGCTTAGAGAAATAACATGGTCTCTGGATATTCATATTATTTTTGATGTCAACCATATTTCACTTTTTCTTAGAAACTTCAAAAGCTAGCTGTTGCATGAGAATGACTGACTGTGGTTGATTTTATAGGAATGCTGAGAAGTGAAAATTATGGCCTAAGGGAAATGATATTTGATATTTTTGGAAAGTTGGAAAGCCCCACAGGAGGATATTGTGTGTGTGTGTGTGTGTGTGTGTGTGTGTGTGTTTCCTTTGGGAGTATGGCTATGTAGATATCCAACTATATCCTTCCTTTGGTTCTATTACTGATTTCTGTGTGTCAGGAATTCTGCCTTTGATCCAGGATTCTCTATTGCCTGTTTGCCCTTCACCACTGGGCTTTCTGATTGGGTTCTGAATTGTTTCATCTCCTGGCACATCTGTGATGGCCCAGCTTGTAGGTCCAGAGGCAGGAGCTGGCCCCACCTTATCTATTGTACGTTATCATTTCCCCAAGCCCTACAAATCCTTAGTTGTAACTCTCTCTAGAAACAAAAACTCCTAAGCCCACAGGGAACACATGAAGTATTTATGCTCAAAGTAGGAAGGCTCAACATAGTTCAGTGTGAGAACAACTGGTTAAAAATCCCAGCAGGAAGTCCCTAGAGACCATCCAGTGAGAATTCCTGGAACAAAAATGTCTTAGGAGTAAATTGAATCAAAACACGATTTTCACGTGACACTTTAATCTTAAAAGACCAGAAATGTGAAGTCCTAAAATCATGCTTGAAGAGTAATAAAATAATTACATTTACAGATTTTATGGCAGCATCCTTAATTTCCTTTAGAAAACTCCCAAGATTCTTCTAGACAGATTCTATATTCTTTGCTTCAACAAGAAAAGCTGAGGATTCTGGTACCCTGCCAGTCAGGCTAAGCTTTGAGGGAACATAGAAAGTCAGATTTGGTTCTTTCCTACTTTCCTGTGATTTGTCTTTCTTTCTAAAGTGCCAAATTCCTTCCAATTTGTTAAGGACCCAGAATTCCCTAGGCCTTCTTGTTGCCCATTGTAAATTCACTATTACGGTACACAAAAGAACAGGCCCTACAGGGTGTGCCTCAAGTTCTCATCTCTTGGGTCTTTCCTTGCCACCCCAGGTCCCCCTTCTCAAATGCATAAGTAAAACTACTCACTGTTTTATTCCCTTCTTTCAAAATATTAAGATTTTACTGTCTCTGATAAAATATGATATAGTCCATGAAGAGCATTTAAATATTTTTCTTAGATAAGACTGATAATTAAAATATAAACTTGGATATTAAGTTATCCAACAACATTCAAAATTAGATTTTTTTATCCTTTATAAGGTATGCAAATTCTGTAAAGTATAGTTATTTATTCACTTAATGATAGGACTTATTCTGAGAAATACACCGTTAGGCATTTCCATTATTATGTGAAGATCATGGTGAGTACTTATACAAACTAAGGTGGCTGAAACATTGCTAAGTGGTATAAGCCTATGAGACCACCATCATATATGTGCACTGTTGTTGACCAAAATATCATTATGTTGTACACAGCTGTTGCTATGGTTTCAATGTGGATGTATTCCCTAAATGTCTGTGCGTAAAGGCTTTGAATCCAGAGTGGTGATATGGGAGGTGCTGTGGACTTTTGAGGAGTAAGGCCTAGGAGGAGGTCCTTAGGTCATTAGCAGTGTACTCAGAGAAGTCTCACTTCTTCCTATCTCTGTACCTGAGTAGTTTGTGCACTGCACACTTTCATCATAATGTGCTACCATGACCCAAACCAATAGGGCCACCCAATCTTGGACTTGAACCTCTAGAGCTTAGAACCAAAATAAAATTATATTTATTTCTTAAGTAAGATGCCTCAGGTGTTTTGTTATAGGGATGTAATGTATATATTAGCCTAACATGGTAGAGATATATTTCTTGCTTGAATAAAGTAGAAAGCAGACATTTCTAATTGGTGAACAGCTGAGTAGGGATTCATGTCCCCAGTCTTCTTCCATCTTTTGCTTTCCAAGCTTGTTATGCATCAAGCTGGAAGATGGGGAAAAGCATAGGGGAGCATGTATAGAAGGCTCCTGAAGACCAGGCTCACATCTCAGGGACTAGTGCTCAGTCATTTGGCATCACCTCACTGCAAGGGAAGTACAGAAAGTGTATTCTCAGAAGAAAAAAAACCTCACCCATCACCCTCTTGGCATTTAGTGGTGGGAAAACTCCCATCTCTCTTAATGAATCAGCATCTACATTTTGTAATTTAAGGAGAGACATGTGCCTAATTATATTTTGCATTTTGCCTTAGTTCAAAGCTAAGCTTACTGTTCAATCCATGCAACTAGTCTTTAACTTAGATCTTCTGGAACAATTATCCACTATTGCTATTATATGACTCTCATTCTTTTATCTATGCCTTATCGTTTCTGTCACCTGTGTACCTTTTGTTCCAACTGAACTAAAGTCCTTTCTGGAAATCAGTGAAGGTGAAAGTGATGAATAAAAATGTATTACCTTTCATGTGTGGAAAGAGTTTTATAAAATACTTCTGTGAACATGATGTTATTTGATCCTCTCTCCAGCCTGAAATCTAGGCAAAGCAGACATTTTTATTTCCTGGTTACACATAAGGAAATAGAGACTCAAAAATATTTAGTTGAATTCCCCCATGGGGCAGAGCCAGGACTCAAAGGTGGATTGTCCATTTTTAACCCATTGTATTCAGGTGACTTTCACTGGCTACAAGGCAAGCTTCCTTCTCTAAGAAAAAAGAATCAAACAGGATAAAGACTTTATTAAGAAAACAAGCTTGCCAAGTTAATAGTGTATAGGCTCTGGCTCTGATAACTTGGGGCTAATGCATAATCAGCAAATAATCAACAAAGCCTACAGTAAAATCAATGAAGGGAAGGGTTGAAGAATGAAAAGATAAGAATAACTCATTCCTTTTTTAAATTATTGTTTCCTTTTGAAAGGCATCTCAATGGAGACTTGTGAGAAAGTAAACAGGTAAAGCTTAATCAACAACTCTATTATACAGTACAGAGTGCATTCGGTAGCCTAGTCAATTCATCACCTGCTGAACAGAGGCAGCAGGTCAGAGTGTTCCTCACCCCAGCTCCCTTAGTGGAATCAAAACACCTATATTTTTGATGGCAGCAGAAAATCAGTAAAGCTCTGCAGGTCTCCTGCCTCAGCATTAAGGTGATAGCATAAAGACAAATCCAATTTCACTGCAGCTGGCACAATCAGAAATGGCAGAGGATTTCTTTGGTGATTTTGTTCGATTTGTTAAAATTCATGGGTGATGGACAGCAAACGGTGTCACAAAGCAAAATTCAAGGAAGTGAAGCTGTGTCGGAACGAATGAAAAAATGTGTCTTCCCAAATGCTGCAGCCTTTGTGCTGAACTTTATGACAAGTTCTAACAGCTTCATGCCTTTTCCAATTTCTCTGTGTACTTTCGTAACAGATGCTTATAAATAAAAATTAATCTGGATCAAGAGGAGGTGATAAAGAGAGCTTTCAGAGAGCAAATGTTTTAACCTTGAGCTTTGGCCAGGACTAGAGCAGAGAAGGCAACTAAGAAGAGTCTTATAAAGATGGGAGAAAGAAAGCAAAGATGCCCACCAGTAATCACTGTAGCGCAACTTAGCCAGACCTGTGCACCAAGGGTACAGCCGCTTTTTCAAATTTCCTGAGGCTTAAATGAGAAAAAGGAAGAAAATGGACAATGCAAAAACTGTGATTGGAGTGATGTGAGCTATTTTGATGTCACATTTGTCGTATTTTACAAAGTATAGCATATAGGATATCAATGACAAATCATGACACTACCAGCACTAATATAGAAATAAGAAACCTCCAAATTTCAGACGGCAATTAGCTAATATGCTTCATATATAAAACATGTGACATGTATATTTTTTGAACTAGCAATTCCATTTCTACAAGTTATCCTAAACAAGTTCCGATATGTGCAGAGAAAGGTGCGTACACAAGGATATTATTGTACCTTTGTCTATAAATTTTTAAAAACCCAAACATTTATCAGTAGAGGAATGAATAAATAAATTATGGTATACTTGTACCACTTGGCTGTTGAAAAGAATAAGGAAGACTTATATAAGATTGCCAAGGTTTACTGTTCAGCAAAATAAGAAAATTACATGTATATTTGTGCATGTGTGTGCATAGGCCTCAAGAATGGAAAAACTGAACTGTGTTTGTAGCAGGCGAAGCTACAGCAAATGGCTTTGTGGACACTTTGTACCGTAATTCAATGCAAAGATAAATGCTACTAAAATGTCAGTGTATCACAATAACAATGCATCTGTGGTAGCAGTTCTAAATATATGTCTTACAATGCTGAATTTAAATAGTACTGAATTTAAAAGCAGCACCTTTTGTAGATACTTTGTCCTTCTACTAAGTCATGTTTTTTCATCAGCATCCTTTAAGCTTTAGTATTAAGAGAGACACCATAATGAACTATTTTACTGTCTTCATTTTATATGTGTTGAAACAAATATCCAAAGGAAAGGATTTTTCATTCTCTATTCAAGCTCCATGATGAAGCTTGAAGATTGCCCAACATGGTCTGATAGCCAGCTTTTGTTTCTGTTCTCTTACTGAACAACTCTACACCAATCTCTATTCAAACTTATTTCTAATTTATTATTTTCTGCTCCTGGCCATCATTTTCTACTCTGACCCTCTTAAACTTGCTAGCATCAGAAGAATAGGTAATCTTTTCTGCAATATAGAAAATTTGCATTCATAAAAAAATACTTACAATGCATTCATTAATTTGCTCCTTCTTACAACAAATATTTATTGGATGTCCATCTGTGGCAATTGAAAAACACTTATATTCAGGCCTTTCTTCATGGGTAGGGATACTAAAAGTGAACTCTCAGTTACTTTGTAATTCTTCAGTGCTTTGACAGGAAGTGTATGGGGGTGGAGTACGTGGCTCATGCCTGGGATGGGTCTCCGGAAGGACTTTCTGCAGGAAGTAACATTCAGACCGCCATCTGGGGGCATGGCATCACTCAGGTAGGTGGAATGGGGGTTAGGGAAGTAATTTTCTAAACAGAGAATATAAAGGGAAAAGTTTATTTGGACAAAAGTAGTATGCATGATGTATTTAGACACCCATTTGTATGTAGCCAGAAAACTCTTCTGCAAAGTGGAAAAGGAACAAAAGGTAAGGCTGGAATCATCAAAGCCAGATTCATATCAGGAGGGGATTGGGGAGTCATGTTAGAGAGGCTGACATTTATTTTGAGGGCTGTAGGGTCATTGCATGATTCAGTCATGGACATGACGTGAAATGATTGGTATTTTGGAAATGATTTTCATGGTCGTACTTTTTGAGGATGGTTTGGAAGTACAGATGGGTGAGGTTGGGCAAGGAACATAGGATTTTTAGAAGGCTGGTGCAATGATCTGCCAGTGCAGAAGAGTCTGGTGAGATAGTCAGAGCTGTTTAGGAGTTGTTATGAGCAAACCTTGTTGATTGGTGGGATGTGTTGAGTAAGGTACCAACATTTACCACATTAGGGAACACTGAAGAAGGAATTTGTTACCATGCCTCCTGAATTGTTTTAGTACACATCAAACCTATGGAAAAGATAAAAATGGAAAGACAAGTACGGTGAACTCATATTTCATCTACATTTGACAATTGTTAAATTTGGCTAGTTTGTCTTTCTACATATAGATAGATGTATAGATAGATATAGATACACAAGATCATTTAAAAGTGAATTTCAGGCATTACAATAGTTTAGTCCTAATTAGCTCAACATTTATCTCCTGGGAAGATGCACATTCTCTTTGATAACCAACCATAATGTCACTATTACACTCAAAAAGTCCAACCTATGCATTACCTAATTAAAAGTTCCATATTAAAATAACCCCAGTTGTCCCAGTCATATGTGTTAAAAGTTTTATAAATATCACAGGCCCATCAGGTGACACATTTGCTTTAGTTGACATGTTTGTTTAGTTTCTAAAGCTAAACTAGAGAAGTTCCTCTACTTTTTCTCTCATTTCCTGACGTGGACATTTTGAAGAGTTCGTGTCTGTTTAGAGTATCCTATAATTTGGATTTTCTTATTGCTTCTTCACCATTAGATTCACGTTCACTAATTTTCATCAAGACACAGGAGATGTTATGTCTACTTCCTATATGTCATAAAAAATTACATCGCAGCAACTTTTCCAAGTACTGTGATGCTGTAGGTTGATACTTTGATTGAAATGGTCCCCTAAGGTTATCCATTGCAAAAGTACCTGTGGGGTAATTAAATATTATGAATAGTCTTCAATAAATTTTTACCCATTGTCTTGAGCTTTATTTGATGGTCTTTGCTGAAAAGAGTGTCTGTTTTGGTAATTAAAGAATGGTGATACTTAAATTTTTTTGACCCTTATTCATTTTTAATATGGCTTTCTTCTGCATGAAAGACTCTTCTTTCTCATCTTCTTTCTTTCTTCCTTTCATTCTCTCTTTCTCTCTGTTTTTAGTGTTGCTACAGATTCATGGGTTCATTTATTCTATTCAATATGTTATTAATTATGCCATAATTATTCCTTCTGATACTAAAATTGAGAAAGGTTTATACTGTTGGAGAACACTGACACTTCCAGTATTAAAGGTCATTTTAGCCGCATTGGCTATGGGGCTTTCTGGATGGTTGTTTACTACCATGCCACCTTCTGCAATCTTGTTGTCTCCTATTCTTTTCACATCCTGTTTGTCACTGTTTTCTTCTGTCCCCCTTGATCAAATAGCAAAGCCATGAATAAATATAAATACCAAATTCTTTATTTTCAGAGCTGCGTGACCCTTTTTCTAATTGATTGGTGTCTTGCCCAGGGAAAGCTTCTTGCGCTCATTTATTCCTGTGAACTAGAAGTCACACTTTTTTAATAGGAATGGACCAGGAAGTGATGAAGGAGGAACTTGAAGCAAGTGGAGAGAATAAGACTAAAATTTCAGCAAAGAAACTTGGAAGGAATCCTAGTAATACAGAGAGGCCACTGAAATTGGAGATTAAGTGTTTAGTGATACCTTTCCTTCCATTTGGGTGATCTTTATCCATCAGTTTTCAGCAGCCTAGAGAAGATGCTATTCTGGGTCTGGTATTTTGCTAAGTAATTGATAGAGGGAAGTTCAAAAGAGTGAAGATAATGGCCAGAGAACGGTTGAAATGTTGGATCTTTGGTTTAAGAAGGTTTCAAGAATAGGAAAGAATTAAAAATTTCGTAGAAAGGTTTCTCCTAGAACCTGGATTTAAATAGTTCAGACTTTTCATCATTTCTCTCTCCCTCTCTCTCTCTCTCTTTGATGATGTGGTGATGGGGATTGAACCCAAAGCCTTGCACAGTTAAGCAAGTGCTGTACCACAGAGCCAAATGCTCAGCTCATCATTTTAGTCTTAATTGATTCAAGTTTCTAAGTAAAATTTAAGTGTATCACTATAAAATTTTAGACTTCTAAATATATAACTTACCAAAATGTATGATCTCATTGGGGTGTGTGCATTCCAATCTCATATTTTTCTGGTTTGGTGATGAGTGTGTAATCCTGGAGAAAGTCAAGGTTTATTAAAGTCGATATATTTACAGTGTGGTTAAAGTGGTTAGAAATTGGAAATCCTTAGTTTTAGGCCTGTTGCTCTCACTAGTGAACTAATTGATCGCATCTACGTGGTGTTTTTAGTTTTCTGGGCCTCAGTTTCTTCTTTTTAAGTGACGCCTTTGGCATAGATTTTCTAAACTTCCTTCCAGCTCCAACATGCCCTTAATTCATAATCTTATGGATGTGTGAAATTCTTCGCTATGGTCTTCTGGTTTCCAATGAAAGGACAACAATTTTAAAAATCTATCTTCATGCTGCTATTGTGAGATTTCCAAGTGAAGATCCATGAAGCTCAATCATCTGTTGGCTACAGTAATGGTCAGGTTCCTACTCCTATCCCAAGTTTCTAGTTTAGGCAAAAACAGATGATAATGATGAACATCCTCTTAGAAGTAGAGCAGAGAATTGAAAACTTCCACAGACTAAAAGAAAAATAAGAACAATTAGATTTCTCAAAGGTTATGATCATCTGTATTTAAAAGAGGAAGATGGATTTATTGATTTTGCTTTCCCCTGGAGCTCCAACTCACTTCTGATTCACCAACTGGATAAGAAACCTAATTATTAAATTTTTGATTTGGGAGAGAGTTTGATTCAAAAACCTTCAATTCAATACAGGAATTTCAAAGCCTATGTCTTTGTTACTCACAGCACTTTAATTCCATTCAAGTTGGTGAGCTCTTGTCATCAATATAGCATAAATGAAAATTAAAATCAACTAAGACCCTGGAAGCAGGAAGAAGCAGAGCTATGAACCTTAGCTAGCAGACTAGTCTCTCCTGCTCTTTTGCTCAGTCTCTCATGAATGTTCATTGTAGGTGAAAATTGCAGTGCATAATATACACTGATGTATCTGGTTTGAAATAACATCTAATTTTCGGTTCCAGAAGATGTTCACAGGATTTGACAGCGAACCCTAATACATATTCATAACCAATACGCTTTGTAACCAAGGGAAATTGAGGCAAGTGCAACAGAATGCAGCATGAGAAAGCAGCATGTTAATTTTAAATTTAATTAAAAAGATAGGAGAAAAGAATGTATTTTGATAGTGTATACTAATTCAGCTGTCATGGAACATTACCCCCAAATCATGCTGAATGTCTGACAAAAGAAACACTAATTTGGGTGAAATGGTTGCTAAAACTGGCAGGTACTGGAGAAAACACAAGTCTGAGATCCTATTCTAAACTGTTTTTTCCACATAGAGAAAAGAAGCTTTGGAGAATTCCAGTGATCGTAGATAAAAGCAAAAAACTTACAACCTAGGAAAAGTTTCTGATAACTATAAGATTTCTATTTAAAGAAATTTTTCTTTTTTAATTCAGAAATTGATTTGTTGAACAATCAAACAAGCTTCTAATGAAGTAATATGTTGCTACCCAGGCGTCCCTGGGCAGCGGTAGAGGTGATCTGAACCAGCTGGATCATCCCGTCGGGGGCCGCATCAGGAGATGAGTGCCGAGGGCTAGAACCCGGGTCCCCCTCGCCCGGGGACCCCTTCCCTCCCAGCCGGGAAAACGAGGCAACCACACGCAGAGGATGGCAGCCCAGAATCCGTTTATTACCAAGGCACACAGGTTTTTATAGGGAGGAGAGACAGCCAAGGAATCAATAATCCTTCTAAGGGAGTTTCCAGGGGTATTGCAGATTTGAGTACAGACAAAAACTAGGGAACAGCCTGTGGTTAAGACTTTTTAACCCACCCTAATCTTTAACAAAGCATGACCTAGCAGCCCTTCACTCTAGGGCAGCTGATGAAATGGAGTGAAGGTCAGACCCCAACAGTAATATAAAATATATAAATGTAAATTTTGAAAATTAGATTTATCCCCAAGAGCCCACCCAAATACCCACCCTTATCCCTCCCCCTGCCCTCCTGCCCAATGCACCTCTACAAATGCCTTAGGTTGCATGACATTACACCTTGTCTGGTTTTAAAACATGATAATAAATTAGGAGAAATAAAAGTTTAATGCTTATGACCTTATTATTTTTGGTGACCTAGAACCATGTGTCTGTCATTGTGAGTGACATACCCAGCATCTCCCCTGAAGTTCAAATATTTGAAGAGTGTTGACCTTGTTGGTTTTGTCCAGAGTTAATGATGGGTGTTTAGAATAGCATATGGCATGTATCAGGCACTTTATAACTAATCAACGAATGACTGAATGAATAAGTAAATATGGAAACCTACCTTATACTGTCTCGATTGTATACATACTTATCATGTATTAGTAATGAATAGGTCAATGAATGGATGGCTGGCTGAAAATATTGCAATTCATCATTTGACGTTTATTTCCAGGATCTGGAAGCAAGTACCAAAGAACAAGGTCAGTGGTCCTTAGGTCAGTGAAGTGCTAACCCACAGCCAGACTTTGACAGTGGAGAAAATACTCAGATTTCTGAATGAATGGATTATGTTATTTCCACAGTTTTAAACTTTGACTTGTATTATTGTCTTGTGCAAGTCCTTATTTATAAGCTAAGAGCAAAAAAGGAAGTTTTCTTTCTTCATTTAATTATTAAATATCACTATAGGAAAGGGTTAGGAAAAATATGTAAACAACATTTGTAAGATTTGGCAGATTTTGAAAGTCAGAATTAAGTATCTGCTTAACTTAAGAATGTATTACTCTTTTGTGCCTGAAAGTGTATAAATGTTTAGGCTTACTAGAATTACTTTATAGCAATAGTTGACAAGTCTTACAAATAATAATACCCAAGATGGGTGAGGATCTTTGGTATAAGCAGCCTTATATTTCATTGATGGGAATGAAAAATTTTCAAACATTTTGAGGAGGACTTGGCAAGACATATCAAAGATTTTAAGAATGTGCAAATGCTTTCTCTCACCAATTCTGCTTCTTGGGAATTTTATCTCAGAATTTAATTGCACAACTGAGCAAAGATATATGTGCAGGGATATTTGTTGAAGGTTCTTTACATTGTAATATATTAGGCATAGTTGAAATTTTTAATAATAGAGGCCATAAATAATTGAATGCCTCCCGTAGTATCTTGTGATGATAAACACCAATATATATTCTAAGAGGCACAGCTTCCTGGTAGTGAGAAAAGCCACATGAAAGACATGTGTATCATTACACTATTTGGTAAAAAACAGTCATTTCTATTTATTCCTAGAAAAACCTATCTGGAAAGCTGATCAATATGAAGAATTTTAATTTTAACAATTTGGATTTTCTGTAATAAGTATGGATTATTTGTGCAAAATTAAACATTTTTTGCAGCATACTGGTGTACTCACATGTTGCCAAATCAAAACAGCATCTCTTCTTAATGACAAAAAACTGTCAGGTTTCTTACATAAGATGTATTTTGGGAGTATTATACTTAGATTTAAAGCTCAGTTTTCATGTAAGTTTCAATGAAATACAAATCTAACAGTGCTCAAAGGCTGAAGAGAATTTTATAGGATTCATGATTTAAAACACACACATAGGGGCTGGAGCAGTGGCTCAGCGGTTACAGTGCTTGCCTGGCATGCATGAGTACGCAAGTTCAAACCCCAGCACCATGTACACAATGAAGTCTCAGAGCAACAAAAGCCACATGAAAAACTAAACTAAATAAAATTGATTCTGTCTTTCTCGCTCTCTCACTGTCCTCTCTCTCTTTATGTGGGGACTAGACCCTGAACAGTGAGAAAGTTGGTCTATTAGCATGTGTTAAATCCAGATAAGATGTAATGTTTTACAACCTAATACGTTTTTTAGAGATATTGTGGGAAGGGGAAGGGCGGGATAAGGGAAGGTAATGCGGGGGGCACTCCTGGGGGTAATTGCAATATCCAGAATATATACACATTTTATATTATTTTGTTAAAAACTTGTATGGTTGTTCAAAAATTTAAAAAAATAAAATAACACACACACACATACACACACACACACGCACGTACACACACACACCTCGCTAGCACTGACTATAGCTGCAGAAAATGCTTTCCAGGCAAAAGGAAATGATTTTTATGATGTTCTTTGAAAGAGATTCAGGAAGACAGAAGGATTTCCTACAGGTCTAAAGCTGTGCCTAGTGAAGTAATCAGACAGATGTTCCCAGTGTATTAGTTTTCTGATTCTCCTAGGAACAATTGGAGACAGTAACTGGTTATTTTCTTATTCAGTAGTTAAATAAATAGACATAGCAAAATAAATTTACAAATGCTGTCTTGGGGAGAGCTGAATGAGAATGTGTTTTCTAATTGCTCGTACATGCTTCACCTTCATAGAAGAGTTGTACGAGGAGAAGCAAGAGTAACAAGTTTTTAATTGATAAAGGCCAGAACGAATATTGATTAATAGGAGTTAAAGGATATTTCTTTGAAAACATTATCATGTAGTTTTCGTATGAAAGGCTGACATGCAAATTGGAACACATTTTCTGTTGGGAAGTTTTTATTAATGCCATAGTTGTTAAACTTTCAGTTGAAAGGAATGAGAATAATTGCATGCTCTATGTTTTGTAATAAAATCAGATTTCCTAAATTCCTAATTTCTTAGGAATTTCTTAAGTTCCTAGTTTCTTGTCTATACTAAATATAGTGTATATTGTGAATTTAGCTTAACATGAATATATCTTCAACAATAACTAATGTTTAAATAAAAGCATTTAATGTAAAGATGGCCTTTTATATGGATTTTCTTATTGTAACCTCATACAAACCCTGAGAGGTTATGAGTGCCTCAAGGTTACACAAATACTATATAGCAAATTCAGGCATAAAATCCAGATGGTAACTAAATTCATATTAATTTGAACAAATGAGTATAAGCATATGTGTGTGTGTCAATGGCTCAAATATACTTTGTCAAGGACAAATTATTATAACTAATGAAACTAATATAAACTCAAACTAATTATGAAACTCATATGAACTCAGTTTGTGTCAATGAAATCATGGTATATGCAAGTCCAGTTTTAGATTGAAGAGTTTCTTAGGTTCTTTTCCATGGGGTTGCCTCCTTCCAAAAAGTCTAGCATGGGTGCTCAGCTCATCTCAAATCCCAGCAAACTTCAGTGGTGCATGGTGACGCAGAAAGTATGAATGACGATTGTGAGTGAAATAGCTGAGGTTTGTTGGGAACAGGTGAACTTTGCTTTCACATGGCTCACTTAGGATAGTTTCTATTTTGGCTTGTGTAGAGTAGCTAAAAAAAATGTGTAGAGTTCTCACATTTGAAGTTCAAAATTAATCTATGCTGCCACGATAGTAACGGTCATAGAAACAGGGAGCTTCAGATTATCCTGTTGGTGGAGTCTCCAAAACATATTTTGACTCCCTGCCCCACGCGCTGAGAAATCTCTTAAAAATCATCCAATTTGCAACAAGTCACTCTTTTTTTTTAACAAGTCACTCTTAATAAAGAAGATAAACGTACTAAAATGAACAATTATTGACACCTCAAGCTTTACATACACGCAAACAAACACACAAACACACAAATTTAGGTAAATTCTCAGATACTAGTCATTGATGGTAAGATGGCTTACTTCACAAAGTTCTTAATGTTCTTTAAACACTTTAGCAAGGAGTTAGCATTTATTGAGCATAAATATGCTATCAACACATTAAATTATATACTACACATACATGAAATTATCAGTTAATCCCAATAATACCTCTAACAGTTCAGAGGTACATTAACTCTGATTGGGGCTTAGAGCTGCAGTTATAATACCATACTATCTCTCTACCACTCTCTACCACAGAGTTCGATACGTATAGCTAGACGGAATGAATTAATTAATTCTTGTCCTAGAGAGCAAGTGGAAGTCATCGACAAAAATAAGAATTAATTGTGTGGTATATATGAATGCTTCTGTGCTTTTCAGCCTGTGTGAAAGATCAAATACTGTGTTAGTCTACTTTTTGTAACTGTGATAAAATACCTGAGAGAAACAAAATCACTTAAAGGCAAGAAAGATTTATTTTTGCTCATGATTTTAGAGGTTTGAGTTCCCGGTTGGCTGGGCCATTGCTATGGGCCTATGGTGAGGCAAGAGCATCACAGCAGAAATGGTGTGGCACACCGTAGATGCTCACCTCTGCGGCGGGGAAAAGTGGGGAGAGGAAGGGATGAGGGGCAAGGTATGATCACCAAGGTCATACCCCGAAGGACACTCTCCTTTTAACTAGATTCTCCTCGTACAGTTCCCATCTCCTTCCAGTAGTCCATCCAGTGATCAATCTCTCAATGGATTGATGGACCAATGAGGTCAGAGCTCTCATGATACCTTCATTTCACAGAATTTCCGCTTCTGAGCACTGCTACTTGGGGGACCAGCCCCTCAACAGTTGCGTGTTTGGTGGACACTTCATATCCAAACCTAAGAAGTTCTTCAACAGTACAATTAACTCATTTTTTCAAGCTGGCAATGTGATAGATTAAATAAACACAGGCCACATATTGGTTGAGGCATAATGCTTCTTGAAATAAATTATTGCTTTTTCAGTAATGGCAAACTTTTAAATTTTAACCAAAGGTGGCAAAAAACATGGTTTTATTTTCAAATTTAAAACAAAATATAGTAGCCGGGTGAACAATTACCACTGAGTTGTCAGTGAGAGCATACACACAATTGGACTTTTTTTTTCAATTTCATAATTTGAGAATATTTCACTTCTCTTTCCCAGAACATATTGGCAAGGTACAGGAAACTGTGTAGTTAATTGCTTATGCTACTTGGGGGAAGAGATTTTGTTGCTTATGTTACGTTCACAATTCCACATTCTTTTTTCTTTCTTTCTTTTCTTTTTTTTAGAGAGAGAGAAAGAGAGAATCAATTTTATTTAGCTTTTCATGTAGCTTTCATTGCTCTGACACTTCATTGTGTTAGTGGTTCTGGGGTTTGAACCTGCGTCCTCGGCAGGCAAGCACTGTAACTGCTGAGTTTCTGCTCCAGCCCTCTAATTCCACATTTTTGTATGTAAAAAAGAAGTGTTTTCAATGTCTGTCAGACACTTTCCTGTTCTTGGAAATAAAAACGAATTACTAATCCCTAGGAAGAAAATGCACTG
This sequence comes from Aplodontia rufa, assembly GCA_004027875.1. Lineage (NCBI taxonomy): Eukaryota > Metazoa > Chordata > Mammalia > Rodentia > Aplodontiidae > Aplodontia > Aplodontia rufa. Next base: position 32,702 of record PVKS010007170.1, on the reverse strand, counting down.
ATATTCTGCTTTAAAATGTTGTTTTATTAATGAGATTATAATATATGTGAACTTGATTGATGTCATTATGTAACAGTTTAAAATAAAGATCAACATTGACTTAGTGTTCAAAAACAGTTTGCAGTTTTGGTTCAGATGGAGTGTTTTTAGGTCCAAATTTCTTTTTATATGCTAAATCTTTACACTAAAATCTGGGTCACTGAAAAATTACTATCTATTTAAACTTTATAACCTAAAAATAAGTTAGTAAAGATAAGATGGATGGACTTCTGGTTGATTCAAAGGGCCTGATACTAATTATTTATTAGAAAGTTAATTTAGTTAATTAAAAGCCTGAACTAACCACTGTTAAACATCTGATTACTAGGTTCTTGTACACGTGATACCTCAATTAATCCTTATGTCAATTTTATTGTGACTGATACTGTTATACCTGTTGTACAGATGTAGTAATAAAGACTCAGCAATGAAGTAGCTTGCTGTTAGTTTTTACAATACTGGTTGAACCAGGATGAAACCTATTCTACATCTGTTTGACCAGCTGTACAATATACTGTCTCCTGGATTGACTGTCAATCTTGACCCTTTGGCTCCTATGTAGTAGGAAAAGTTGATTGTCCCATTACAAATTGTACCTAAGAGCCTACTAATATTTAACAACATACTTATTCAAAACACTTCTCAAAATTTATTTGTAACCCCCAATCAATATGCATGGTACTTTCATGGTCCTTTGCTGACATGTCAAAACCAGTGAAACATATGAGTCTTCCAATGCACACATTTTAAAGTAGAGGTCAAGCAAGCTTCCAGCCTTCACGCTGTGAATAAGCATCCTTTCTCCATCTACTGAGTGCCATCTTTTTCTCATTTATGTGCTTTTCACTGATGATTTTGCCATTTTAAAGGACCCCCAAGAGTAGTGGCAAAGTGCTTTTTTGCATTCCAAAGTAAAAGAAAGCTGTGAAGTGCCTTACCGAGAAAATAGGTGTGCTATCTTCTTTCAGGCATGAGTCATAATGCTGTTGGCCATGAGTTCAATTGTGATGAATTCATAACAACATTAAACAATGTGTCTTTAAACAGAAATACACATAAAACAATATTATGTATTCAGCTGCTTATTAAAATGGGGTTACCAGAGGTTTGCAGAAAACTGATCCTGTGTTCCCCTGAAGAACAGTCGTTCCGTACCTGCGAATTTAGCATTTGCAGACTTTATAGAACATTAGCATACATTGCAATCCTCAGTGGGATGTGGTTTCATTGTTTTTGTAATAGTATGTTTACAGAAGTAGACTTCTTGCACTTGCATTAAAGTTTCAGTATATTATAATTTCATTGTCTACTCTAAAGCCTCTTGGGGGATTCACCCATTTTCTGTAAAGCACTGTATTAATTTCTTACGGCTATTGTAACAAATTATAAATTTGATAGCTTCAACATAAAAATTTATCAATTTACAGTTCTGAAATCAGAAGTCCAAAATGGGTTTCACAAGGCTCAAATTAAGGCAGTGTCTACATTATAGGAGGTTTTAGGTGGATTCTTCCCTCTCCTTTTCCAGCTTCTAACAGCTGCCTGCATTCTTTGGCTAGTGGCCTGGTCTCCTTCTCTCCTCTGCTTCCATTGGCACACTTTGTCTGACTCCTGCCATCCTCTTATAAAGGTATTTGTAATTGAAGATGTCAGCTTCTAGCCATGTAAATACGATGTCAATGTAAAGTAAAAGATATTTTTTTCTTTACATCTTGGAAGAATTGTTGACTAAATCCAGTACTGGGGGTAGCACAATGCTTTTGTACCTGTGGATACTTTCACTGTGTTCTTCTTGTTTTATTCTATTTCTAGTCTCTAGACTCAGGAGAAACCATTTCTATGTCCAGAGAAGAGTTCATGCAGAAGATGATCAGGATTGTTGGCTGGGGCTCAGCAGAAGAATATGGGGAGCTCTTTGATAAAGTGGATGTGGCCCGGGAGGGCTTCGTTAATTGGGAAAAGCTAACTTCATTTATACTCTTATCACTTTATGAGAAAGATGCACGAACAAAGGCAACTGTGGTTCCCCAGTGGAAGGAACTGGAATTTCTCCCAGGAAAACACAAGGACACCATTCAAAAAGTAGTTTTCTTAAAAAGTTCAGGACGTTATCTGACTATCAGTAAAGAAGGCTTATTAGGAATCTGGGGAGAGAATTTGAAGCGACAAGAAACATTTCCCATCACTTCAGATGCCACCAAACTGAAACACCTGTGGGTGACATGTCTGGTTTCTCTGGAAAATGTAAACAAGGTAAAAAATCTTTATATATAAATTTACTGCTTGCAAAAAGGGGGAAATGATGGAACAGGACCTCTGATCATTATAAAGTCTAACTGCTGCAGTGCAGAGAGCTGTTTTACTATTCTGGGTGCCTTTCACCTGACCTGGAGGGATTCCAAGAGGAGCCAAATAAGCTACTACAGTTCGCACTCTGTTCTCTTAGGTGCCTTAAAATGACACTGCTGATAAGGACTCAGGCTCTTGGATATCTCCCAAATGTGACCATGCTGCACGTTAGCATAAAGACCTTCACTCCTTTCCTATTTCACAGCAGAATCATGGATCCATATGCAGGCTATCATAGTATACGGTACAGCTTAAGGCAGTCACAGGGCATGGTTATCTGAGTTTGACCACAGTACTAGTCAGTTTCTTAATTCTGATAGGGCCTAATTAGTCAAATATCTGCATCTCACTGTTAGTGAGTGAGATAAGATATCGTAAGGAAAATAACTTTGTAGGGGAAGATTATAAGCATAAAGAACCCACATTCTTAATATATTAATATTAAGCAACATATAGTAAATTTTAATATCAACATTAAATTTGATTTACCATCAAATTTTTGCAGAAGAAGAGAGTGTAATATGAGGAATCTGATATATTCTGGATCCACCCTTACATCCAAAATGTTTTTTTTTTTTGGTATTGGGGAATTGAAACCAGGGGCACTTAAACACTGAGCCACATCCTCAGCCCTGATTGTTTTTTATTTCCAGACTGGGTCTCACTAAGTTTCTTGGGACCTTGCTATATTGCTGAGGTTGGACTTGAACTTGCAATCCTCTTACCTCAGCCTCCTGAGTCATTGAGATTATAGGCATTTGCCACTGCACCCTGCTCTGTATAACCATTTTTAAATTATAGCCAAACTTGTTTCATCTATGCCTTCCCAGTTAAGATCAAAAGCCCCAAAGCATATCATCTATAAATATTTCTGTATTTACAAAAGATGTCTTTTTAGAAATCATAATCAAAATATCAGTATTACGCTTAATATTAATAGCTGTAATTCCTTAACATTATCAAATATCTACTCATGTACATATTCCCCTGATTGTCTTATAATTTTAAACATTTTGCTTGAATCAAGATCCAAAGTCCACATACTATGAATGGCTGATCTCCTTCTGTCTGTCTGTCTGTCTGTCTGTCTGTCTCTCTCTCTTACTGAACTTATTTATTTGTATTACTGGGGATTGGTAAGCTAAGCAGGTACTTTACTATGGAGCTACATCCTTGGCCCTGATAAGTCTCTTTTGATACATATATTTTCCTCCATCTTTTCTTTCATGGATATTCTGGTTATTCCAATTTTATTTTTGTTAAAGAAACTTGATATTGCTTTTAAGAGGTTCCTTCATTTATAATTTGCTGATTGTACCCCTTCCTTTTAAACAAGTGCCCCTGTTCCTTTTATTTCCAGCAAATTGGTTGTCACATGTAAGGCCTCAACTAGTTTCATGTTTGTTTCATTCATGAGGTACAAATGCATGGTTCTTTCTTGTGTTGGGATGTTAGCATTTTATGCCAATTATTTCTAGACTCATTCATTTATTAGGGGTTGCTGGATGATGATATATTAATGTAGTCATTTCCTTTCTGTTTATAATATGGAATACCTCTATAGAAAGAAACTTCTCCCCTGAATGACTTAGTTATCATGTAGTACAAATTGTATAAGGCAGGACAAATTGTGGCAATATTGGGTACATCTTATGGGACCAGGGCAGATTAACAACTTCTTGCTGTGTCTCCCATCTTTAAAATGGGCCTATTAAGTACTCCATGGTGATCTTGACCATTTTAACTTTTATTTACCAGTTTTCAAATCAATGAGTTGGTGTTGATATTCTCTAAAGATGAACAAAGAGTTTAATAAGAGTATTAATATCATAATCATTATTGGTAAAATTGAGAATTCACAGATTTAAAATGTTGATTTTTTAAAAATCTACAAATTTATCTCCTGCTAAAACTGTACCATCTTTAGACAGTAGGAGCTAACACAAGTTAGCTTCTGAGTCTTTTTATAACTATAACAGTCTTTGAAAGCTTCCTTGCTTCCTGTTCAAGATGTTCCAGGATTGTCTCGTATATTTCCGGTGCCAGACCTAGAATCAGCCATTTCTTCCAAGAGTCAGGTTCTTTTTAGTGGGAAATGTATGCTTTACTGCCTGGAACTATAAAGAATCAGCAGCATTAACTTCCTACGGGACATTACCCTGATCTGCCAATCCTCTCAAGATTACCATGAAATGCATAAAAGTCCCACTTTAAGAATGAGAAACTGAGCAAGAACTTAATCTTCCCTGGTCCCATAGGATGCACTAGTATTTCCACAATTGTAAACTGAGGCAGCTGGTCTTCAGAGATTGCAATGTGGGGTCTTCACTTCATGCCTAGTGACTGCTAGTATTGTACCCATTTCCTTCTTGTTGAAGATTCATTACAATGTTTTAAAGTAGTAAAAGACAATTTTAAAGATTAAAACACAGTTCTAGTCCAGATATGTTCCTTTTATATTTGTGTGAAGCATTCTGTTGTCATCATATGATGTTTGTCTTTCAATGTTTCTTCTTAGGACTGGTAACTAACTCTTAGCCCGTCCTTTGTATTCACTCTACACACAATCTTCTTATTTCCATAATGCTAATAATGTTGATCATATTTTCATGTATGTTATGATTTGGGTGAAAACTGGTGTGAGATAATCGAGGAAGGCTGAGGTGAAATGATTGAGTTATGAGAGGCTTTATTCAATCAGTGAGTTAATCCCCTGATGGTATAAACTGGTCACTGTAGGCCGGTAGGGTGTGACTGGAGGAGATGAGTCACTGGAGGCATGCCTTTAGGGTATATGTTTTGTATCTGGCTTGGAGTACTCTCTCTGCTTCCTGGACCCATGCTTCTGCCATGATGTTCAGCCTCACCTCCAGGGGAGCTCTCCTTTCATGGACTAAGACCTCTGCAACTGTGAGCCCCCAAATAAACTTTTCCTCCTAAAATTGTTCTTGTTAGGTTCTTGGGTCACAGCAATAAAAAAGGTGACTGAACCAATGTACTTATTTGCTGTCTACATACCTTCTTTGGTTAAGTTTTGATTTGAAATTTTTGCCCATTTTTATTGGATTTATTTTCTTACTATTGAGTTTTTGGGGTTCTTTACATGTTCTGGGTATATAGATTCATCAGATGGGCATTTTAGAAATATCACATCCAATCAGTGTTTTGTATTTTCATTCTCCTAATACTGCCTTTGGTAATTTCATTTTTAAATTGTTTGTTGGATCAAAATATAATAGACTGAAAATAAAAGCAAATAACCTGCAATCTTGCTGGATTTGTTTCTCTGTTATTTAGATTTTTGTGGATTTCTTGTAAGATTATGTCACCCGTAAATAAAATAATTAAACTCTTTCCTTTCCAATCTAAGTACTTTTTCCTTCTTTTTCTTATCTAATTTCTCTGGATAGAAACTCTAGAACCAGGTTGACTAGAAGGGGCAAGAATGCACATCCTTGTCTTGTCTTGTTCCTGAACTTAGGGGAAATGCATTCATTTTCTACCATTACATCTGATAATAGCTGGAGATTTTTAAAAAAATATACATACTCATTACCAGGAAAATGTTCCCTTTGATTCCTGACTTGTTCAGTGCTTTTTAATGAAAATATGTTGGATTTTGTCAAATGCAATTTTTGCATCTATAGGTATGATATTACACTTTTTATATTTTATTCTATTAAAATTATATCTTATTTATATTGAAATTTATGTTGTAAAACCTGAAATTACTGGATAAATATCACTTGGTCACATTGCATAATTTTTTGGTGTATCTTGCTATATTCTCTTTGCTAGTATTTAGTTGGATATTTTGATCTATATTCACAAGGAATATTGAATGATCTGCAGTTTTCTCTTTGTATGGTGTTTTTTTTTGTTTCAGTAGCAGGATAATACCGACTTCACAAAATGATTTGAAAGGAAGAGCTTGAGAAGAATTGGTATTAATTATTCTTTAAATGTTTGGTGGAATTTATCAGTGGAGTAATCTTCATTGCGATATCCTTTGCATGACTTTTTTTTTTAACTGATTCAATCTTCTTTGTTGAGGTTCTGATGAGATTTTCTACATCTTCCTGAATTAGTCTAGATAATTTTTGTGTTTCTCAAAATGCATCCATTTCTTAAAGGTGATACAACTTTTTGGCCTATATTTATTCATAGTGATCCTTTTTAATACTTTAAGATTTTTTTTCTGTAAGGTTGATAGTATTGTCCACACTCTTTCTCTTTCTTTTTCCTTCCTTTCCTCCCCCTCTCCCCTTCCTTCTTTCCAATCTCCTTCCCTTTCTCCCCTTCCTTCCTTCCTTCCTTCCTTCCTTCCTTCCTTCCTTCCTTCCTTCTTCATTTTGTAGTGCTGGGTATCAATCCGAGGGCCTGAAAGGCAAAACCTGATCTTTTTATTTCAATAATTTGTATGTTCTTTCTCTCTTTTTCTATATTTTGGTTAGTTTAGCTAAAAGTTCATAAATATTGTTGATCTTTTCAAGAATCAAGTCTGGTTTTGTTGAGTTTTCTTTATTGCTTTCATATTCTCTATTTTAAAATATGTTCTGTACAGATTTTTATTATTTCCTTCCTTTTTCAATGTACATTTAGTTTTACTTCTTTTTCTAGTTTCTTCGATGAGAATTTAGATTACTGATCTGAGGTCTTTATTTATATTGATGTTCAAGATGAAAAATTTCAGTCTAGGTACTGTTTTTATTGTGTATCCTAAGTAATTGTAATTGTGTTTTGTTTTTATTCATTTCTTCTTTGTTCTCATTGAACTCAGCCAAGTTGTTCTATTACTGAAAGTGGGGAACTGGTACTATTGAAATGCCAGTTTCTCTCTTCAGCTCTTTCAGTGTATTTTGGGACTGTGATAGAAAAATGCAAATGTAAATTCTACCTTGTCGGTAATTACATTGAATTTCTAATCAATTGAGCAATGTAGTTCTTTACTTTAATAACGCACATGAGTTTGTTAATATTCTCTCTTTGAAGAGACATCATCTCACACTGCAATTTAGTTCTTTAGATATTTCCATTAGCTGTTTTTTCTTGCCACACTAGAGATTGAATGCAAGATCTTGCACATTTGAGGCAAACTCTACCACTGAGCTACATCACCAGCTCTTTAAAACATTGCGTTATATTTTGAGACAGGGTCTCACACTAAGTTGCCAAGGCTGGCCTTAAACTTGTGCTCCTCCTGCTTCAGCCTCCTGAGTAGCTGGGATTACAGGTGTTTAGTACCAAGACTTGCTTCAATTTAATGATTTTAAAACACTTAGAATACCTGCATTAAAGTCTTTATCTAATAAATCCAATGTGCAGCCTTCTATAAGGAAAATTTCTACTGAGTGAATTTTTAAGTTATTTAATCATTTGCCCTTGTAAAAATGGCCTTTAGTATTTTATATGACTTAGAACAAAGCGGCTTACAATTTTATCCATTGATTTCTGTGAACACATCTGCTCACTTCATAAAACATGGTTAGTAAAGTTCCTGGTATGATCGTAGGATGCTACAGCTCTCTGAATGTTTGTCTTTCTCATGTGATTGCCTGTCCAGCCTCTCATGGATGGAACGCATTGGTGGATGTATGGAGTAGAAATAAGAAAGATCATTCAAATGCCTTTAATGGGAAAAATTGCTTTTTGGCTATAGTCCAAAGTTGGAATAAAGTACATTTGTGCCACTGTGCCCTATTTCCGTAATTCTGTTAAGACTCTCAGGAACAATGCCTGATTTGGAGTTCAAATTCGTATGTCTGCTTATTGGTTTCACTAAACCCATCTGAAATACTTTCTGATTTTTTATTCTGTTGCTTTAGATAGCAGTGGCTTTTACAAGCAAAGAGATTTGTTTCTATGATCTGTTGTCCAAAGAATTTCCTTGTCAATATAAACTCCAATGCCTGAAAGGAACACCAATTTGCATGGATTATTGGTTTGATCCTCTTGATGCCAATGAATCAATTCTTTCTTTTGGGGACATAACTGGGAAGGTAAGTGAGGGAAGGATAGGATCCAATGGTATTGGTTGTAAATACCAAACTGTAGCTCAAAATACAAATTAAAATGCCATAAGAGTGACCTCCTAATTGAATTGCATTATGGATTGTAAAGTTACACATATTGGACACAAAGAGGTGTATTAGCTTATAATTTATCTTCTTACTTGTCCAATCGAATCTTCATTTTGTGTGTGTGTGTGTGTGTGTGTGTGTGTGTTTGGTCAGTGTATTTCACTTGTTCAGAAAATAAAATATTTGTAATTCTACACCATAGAATGTTTAATCTCATAGATCCCAATTTTTTTTGAGAGAGGGAAAGTGAGAGAAAGAAAGAGAGAAACAATTTTTATTTAGTATTTCTTGCAGTTTTCATTGCTCCAGTGATTTCGTTGTGTGCGTGAACCTGGGGTTTGAGCTGGCACACTCGCTTATGCAGGGCAAGTGCCGTAACTGCCAAGCCACCGCTCCAGCCTCCAGAGATCCCAATTTTGAGTTGTTTAATCTGAAATATCTAAACTTACGTTTCATGAGTCTTTGAATTAATTGTTCTGAATTTTATTCATAAGATTTCCATATTCTCAGTCCAGTCGACTCAGGAGTGCTCATTTTCTACGTAATGCAATAGACACGCATAGAGAGGGTAACACTGAAATCTAGAGACTGGATTCAGTGATTTCTCTCTTCCTATCAAATTCCACTCAACAAGTGAAAAATTAATACTTACTGAATGACACTGGAATATGACAGGCCTTTGAAGTAGCTCAGTTTGAACAACCTCCTTTCATAATTGTGGAAGTTTTTTATTTTTTACTATTTTTTTAAGAGAGGGACAGTGAGAGAGAGAGAAGGAGAGAATCAATTTTATTTAGTTTTTCATGTAGCCTTCATTCTTCTGAGACTCCGTTGTGTACGTGGGTGGTGCTGGGGTTTGAACTCACTTACTCACGCATGCTGTGCAAGCGCCCTAACCACTGAGCAACCACTCTAGCCCTCAGTTGTACTATTTTTAATGACAAGAGTACTTAACAGCAAGTAATAAGTTGTTCTTTGTAATTGCTTTGCCAACCGTATAGTTGTTCTGTCTTTTACTACAATATTCTTTAAATAATATTAAAGATATTCTTATTAATTGGTTATCTATTCCTTACTAATGTTAAAGAACATAGAATCTTCCTGCAACACTTACATTGCTTATGTTTGTTTTTTCTTTCAATGACTCAAGGTTCAAGCAATTGCTTTCACAGCAGCCTCCATCTCCCTGTTTGAACGTCCTGCCAGTGCATGTGAAGACGAAGAGGCCACCATGACCATTAACTGGGCTGAGCTACTCTCAGGATGTCACAGATGTTGCCATATTTTAGGACACAAACTTCATCATGGAGACTGGGTCAGACAAGGTACTGAGTTTGAACGGTAATGAAAGAAAACAGTCACCTTTGACTTCTACATTTATATTCTTTGGTGAGAATGTTTCACATAGAATGTTTAAGTTTAGAAACCAATAATTGGTTCTCTGGAGGATTTGGTCTGGACTCTGCTATCCTATGAACACTAGCAGAAATCACTTCTTTCTTTCTAAAATTTATGCTTCATGCAGTTAATTCAGGTGAACTGTGCACAGAAGAAATCTCAAGAAAGAAAATTGTGATAGAATCTGTTTAGCTTCAACCCAGCTCTGATCCTTCAGGGCTGCTTAATAAAATAATTTACCAAGGTTGCTCACAGCCAGACTTTTATTTTCCTTATGTTCTTATGGGAACTGCACTAGTGGGACTGCTTTCAAAATGGAATTGTTTTTCATTTCCTTTCTTTTTTCTTTGCTTCTTTTCTTCCATTTTTTGGCATAATGATTGAGTTCCTCTAGTCTAGAGTATTTTAGCAGTAATTCTCCTGTGGGATAAGATTAATTTATAAATCAGCATCTGTAGAATAGCAGAACTTTCTTAAAACAGTCACCAATGAGGAAATTTCATAATATGCTTTAGTTTTACAAAATTTGTATCTGATATTCCAATAATCAAATATACACTATCTGTACTGGTATCTTGATCCAGATACTAAGGATTATGGTAATTTTTACATCTACTTTGCTACATTAAGGAATACTCACTGAAAAGAAAGAATGGCGATTAATAATCTCATTGACTTTAATGAAATTATTGTTTTTGGTCTATTTCTGACATAATTTGAAGAACAGACAGTTCAAATGGACCCAACTGTTGGATTTTATGGTAGTTTTACCCTTTTGGGTTTTAGGAGTTTGGAACTAATTCTCTAATGTATGACTACAAAAATCATATCCTACATGAGGAACCATACTTTCTGCATTTTTCAACATAATTCACATCATGTCTTTGGCACATTCTTTCTATCCTTTAACTTTGACATGATATTAATTGGGGGGAAAACAAAAGATGATTTTTTTTTGTCACCCACTAAGTTTGACAGGCAGGCACAAACAATGTGTTGAATTTTCTGAAATAAGAATTAGTACTAGAAATAAATTGAATAGAGCTATTGCAGCTGATACATAAACCAAAAACTAGACTATAAAAAATAAAGTAGTAGTTCTTATTGTGGCTTCTCTGAAGCTGAGTATATTGAGTGCTACGATCTTAAGTTAATGTGGATAAACAAAGAAAAATAGCCTACAAAATGTTGTTTTTAAAAAGGTTGAGGATAAAGTTTCCAAATCTGTCAATGAGCATCATGTCTTTTAAGCTGAAGAATAAGAATTGTTCTCTAGGTCAGTGTGAATTTCCCACTTATCATGTTTTCATTCTGATCTTTGATTCCTTTATCTGATGAGAGTGATGTAAGAACATAGCTCAGTATAAGCAGTTGAGACCATATTTATAATCTAAGGAATCCAACTTGAGCCTGGCCTCTAAATCACTACAAATTAGGAATTAGCAACAGATGTATATTAGACATGTATGTGTGTGTGTGTATATATACACATATATTATTAAATATCTTTGCTGTTTTACCTGGGTTACATATTTATTAGCTCTTTGACTCAAAGTTCATTTTAATGAAGTGGATAGTTTTCTGGATATAATAGCTGAGATATAATCATGTAATAGTATATATTTATAAGAGTAAATATGTATGTGTACTGATTTTAGAAAGTTTATTTGAATTGTGGACGTGAAGTACCAATCTGAAATTATCTATTGATGGGGCTAGAGTGGTAGTTCAGTGGGTAAAGCACTTGCATGGCATGTGTCAGGACCGGAGTTCAAATCCCAGTGCCACATACCTAACTAAATGTCAGAGAAATGAAGGCCAGATGGAAAAATAAATAAAAATTGATTCTCTCTCTCTCTCTTACTGTCCCTCACTCTTAAAAGAAAAAAAAATTATCTACTGATAATTGTGTGCTTTCGAAAAACTATCTTTGGCATTTGAGAATGCAGAAGAAAAATCAATTATAGGCTCAACTCCCAATAAACTTTATATCTGAAATAGAGTTAAAGACTGACAGAAAATAATTCATTAAATCATTGTGTGCAGTAATGAATATGCTTTTCAGGAATAAATAGTTTAACTTTCTAAAATTTATAGCATGTTATAAAGTAAATAGAATAAAACTGTATTTATACAAACATGGATCAGGATGGCACATATTTATCACTGTAATATTGTGAATGTTTAGTGTATACACATAATATATTTTATTCATACATGTGACATTATACCCCTGACCCTTCTTTATGCTGGATAGATGTGCTTCTTTGCATAGCTTTAGAAAGAGCTCTGTCACAGTTCTTGGCCTATCATCCTGAAAGGTATCAGTGGGACAAACTACTGTCCCCATGGCTTCAGTTGGTCACCACTAAAACTCTTTATTTCTCTTTTTGACTCTTTTAAATCCCACTCATCCCTAGCTACAATCTCTGCATATGTTTGTTATTTACCCTCATTCCCCAGGGGTCAAGCCTTTCAGGCCAGTATTGCTGTGTCCATTCATAGCCATACACGTAGATCACCTGGGTTCCATACATTCTTCTCTTCCTCCATTGTGGAAAAGCAAATCTGCCTTCTGCTGATCAGAGTAAATTTACATCTACTAACTTGGTGAAATCTCTTCTTATATATTTGTACCTGAATGCAAGGAATTAAAAAAATGGCCCAGGGCAATGGGATACTTGTAGCTTATAGTTCAATGGGACACTTGCTTTGTTCCCTAGCAAAAGCATACCTTTTGGGGGACCAGAAACTAACCCTGCAGATGTTTGTTACTTACCCCTCAGGTAAGTACCCTGTGGGGACAGAAAGACAAAAGTCTCCCAGTGGGTCACTGGGTGTGATGGCAAGTGAGGCCACATTTGCTTTCACTTGTTGATTGCTGGACTCATTTATTCCTCCTGTTGAGGGACCTTCTGGAGCCATATAGAGGTCTCTCATTTAGTGAATACACTGCATCCTGAAGGATGCCAGGCTATCTTTCCTAAACATTGTCTGCTGGTTGGTTCTTCAGTTGTGCTTTCATTGGGCCATTCCAGTATTCTGTGAGGCTGGCCATTTCTGGATGGCATGGTGCTGTGCTTTGGATGTGTATCCTGAAAGTTTTTATGTTGTAAACTTAATCCTAAAGTTCATATGCTGATGGTATTTGGAGGGCTATCCTTTGGGAAGTTATTTGGATTAAGTGAGGCCATGAGGGTGAGGCCCCTATCATGGCCTCAGTGGCTTCATAAGAAGGGGAAGAGAGACCCAAGCGAGCACACTGCTCTATCTCGTCATCATGTCCTCCATCATGTTATGATGCAGGAAGAAGGCTCTCCCCAAAAGCGGAATACACACCAACACCATGATCTTGGATTTTCCAGCCTCCAGAGTTGTGAGCTAAATAAACTTATATTCTTCATACAATTTTTTGTCTCAATTATTTTGTCATAGTGATAGAAAATGGACTAAGACATGTGGTGTGTAATATGGCCAGTGAATTCCTTGGTTATAATTCCTGAACTCTATTTACCATGAATTGGACAGGCCATGTGCTACTATTCAGCAATCTATCTATTTATTCTATCATCTATCTATCTATCTATCTGTCATCTATCTATCTATATGTGTTCTCACCTCAGGACATTTCTCTTTCCAAAGCAAATGATGCCTCCCACTAGGAAGATTTTCCTTCTACTCTTTTTCTTTTCATTTCTTTTATTTTTTTAGATGAATATGTAGTTACAATTGAGGGGGAAACATTGTCAAACAATCAAGAACAAATGTATATATACTTAGTTATCCAAGGCTAATGCCATGTCATGGATGCCCAACTTGGGTTCCCCATGTTGCTGTTTCCTTCAGAAGACTCCCTGAGTTAAATGGCTATCTTGTGGAGGTCAGAGATCTCCTTCTGAAATGATTTCCCCATATTCCCACCTTCTAGTCTCCTAGGTATTCTTCCTAAGCCCTTCCCCCACCCTGTCCCCCACCCTACGCTTCCAGGTATCCTAGGCAATCATCCCCCTGTTACGTTAAGAATCATACAATTTGAGGTTATTATTAGCTTAGCCATCTAACATACTGCTTCCCCATGTATTCTAGCTTCCATCGATGAGAGAAACCATTCGGCCTGTGATTCTCTGAGATTGGGATACTTCACTTAGCATAATTCTTTCCATCTCCATCCATTTGATTTCAAAAGCCATAACATCATCTTCCGTAATGGCCAAGTAGTATTCCATTGTACATATGTACCAAAGTTTTTGAATCCACTCATCCAATGAGGGGCATCTGGGTTGGTTCCATAGTCTAGCTATAGTAAATTGAGCTGCTATAAACATTGAGGAAGCCACATTACTATAATATGCTGATTTTAACTCTTTTGGGGAAATACCCAGGAGTGGGATAGCTGGGTCATAAGGTGGTTCCATCCTTAATTTTTTGAGGAGTCTCCACACTGCTTTCCATAGTGGCTGAACCAGTTTGCAGTCCCACCAGCAGTGTGACAGTGTTCTTCTTTTCCCACAGCCCCTCCAGCATCTGTTGTTGTTTGTATTTTTCATTTTTGCCACTCTAACAAGAGTGAGGTGGTATCTCATTGAAGTTTTGATTTGCATTTCCCTTATAGCTAATGATGTAGAGCATTTTCTCATATATTTATGGGCTTTCTGGACTTCCTCTGGTGAGAAGTTTCTTTTAAGATCTGTAGCCCATTTATTGATTGTATTATTTGTGTGATGAATATTTTCTAAAAATTTAAACAAGAAGGAAAAGCCTTCCGAAGCACCAAAATGAGCAGAGATTTAGAAACAAGACAAAGCACAACAAAAATAAATAAATAAAAGAAAAAAGAAGGAAGACCCACTAGGAAAAGCTTCAGGGGCAGGTGAGAGAACTTAAAAGACAGAGGGATGGAGGGGAAAATAGAGAACATGATGAACTTGAGTAAAGGAAGACAAAGAGACACACTTATCTTGATAGACCGAGTACAGAGAAAAGGAAAGTGAGTAGATCGAGTGGGGACATGTGTCATAAAATCTTAGCAACCAAGTTCCTATTGGATACAGAATGGAATAGTGAGGGATTGAAAGGTTTTTCAGGAAACTTGGACAGATCTAATGTGGAAAGCATTTAGGGAAGGTTTATTTGGTAGTTCTACAGAGCACAGGTTGGAGGAAAAAAAAACCCACAATCAGTCTCTAATGATAAGGGTTTGATCCTGAAAGATCCTTATAAAGACAAGACAGAAGCAAGCAACCTTCTGAAGCAAGACTCTTCAGGATTTAAGGTCTGAAACTGCAGAATGATGAGCTGTCTTAGAATCTTACAGAAATTCCCACTTTTATGGTGAGTGGAGAATTGTCCATTTATAGTTCACAGATCCTCAACTGAGCCCAATACTCAAGTTCTTCCCAAATAGTCCTCTTTGATCACTTCAGGAGAATTCTCCATTCTGAGATAGTCCTCCTGAGATAGTTCTTTATTCTGAGATCCTGCTGCCAAAGAAAAGACTTTTTTAACCAGATTGTTCTTGAAACTTTCCTTACCTCTTGCTACTTCACTTCATAACAAGCTCTTTGTTTTCATGACCAAATTAATGCAAATAGACTTTTTTTTTTAAAATCTGGCCTTTGTTTTTCCAACACTTAGCTGTGTATGTGGTGCTGGGGTTTGAACCTGGATCCTCACATATGCCAGGCAAGTGCTCCAACTGCTGATCCAACACTCTAGCTTGTAAATAGACTTTTATTGCATGATTTGCAAGAGTGCCAATTTCTTCTTTGCTTTTGGATTATTTTTCAAAATAATATTGTCATATGCTGTTCAAACTGTGAACTAATCATGTCAACTTTTGTACCCACGTTAGAATTTGAGTCCTTGTCTCATTTCCCTCTCTACCCCAGGAAAAAATCTGAATGCCTCTCATGATAATTTCTCTTATATGTACAAATAGAAAAGAAAAACTTCCTATTGGGTGAAGGCAATATTTCTTTTATTCTTCTTAGTGTCTATTGTAAAAATAACTCATAATGCAATATTATTTTATACTATTTCTCTTAAATTGGGTTATGATGTGCCCTACTTTTTCTTGGTGTGTGTGTGTGTGTTGTTTAGAATTCATTGAGACTCTTGCATGTATGAATTTATTTTAGTATTAATTAAACTTGAAAGTTTGTCTTTTTTTATCAGAGATTTTGTGTCTTCTGGGAGTTTTCTTCTGGGACTCTGGTTATATTCCTTCCCTTAAATTTTCCCAACTTCTGGCTCCTTTACCTTTTGTGAATTACAATCTTAGGCTTCTCAACTCAGGAGGTTCCTGGATTCTGTGTGGTTTCCTTCTCCCTGTAACCACGTTTGGAAATTTCTTTCAAGAAACTGGAAGTGATTGCAGGCCTCACCTTATTGGTGTCCCTTCTCTTACAGTTTTTTGTTGCCTCTTGGCAATAGGTCTGAAAAATATTGTTACTAATATTTGTGCAGTTTTCTAGTTGTTTCTGGTGAGAATTTAAATTTAATCTTTATTACTCCATCATGGTTAGAAGCGGAAATTGAACACAATAGTTTTTAATATATTGTGTATGCAACAGATATATGTTGATGATTTAGTTTCTTCCCTCGCTGAGATTGTTTGGTCACTTTAACAGCCTTTTACCTGTCCTGTGTAAGAGACCTTTTTTTTTTTCAGGGCTGAGGATCGAACTCAGGGCCTTATATGTGCTAGGCAAGCGCTCTGCCACTGAGCTAAATCCGCAACCCCTGTATGACACCTTTAAATGCACTTTGCGCAGACAACACTTGTTAACAGGCACTGTGATAAGCACTGAGAAAGTTCAATTGATTCTAGCCCAGTCCTAAAAAACAACTTACCTTCCAATATGCTCACTAAGGGGAATTTTTAAATAATCACTGCAGGGTTCATTTATTACCCTGATCGCTTTGAAGCATTCAAAACCAGCAGCGAAGCAGTAACACTTCCTGTGTGTCCTATGCACAGAACGCTGGGTACTGTGATCTCTGTGTTGATTATTCTAAGGAACAATGGGCAAACTTACTTGCCAAAGGATACTGGGGTGAATGAATGTCCCTCTGAGCTTAGTTCAGGGTGGAAAAGAATTGTCACTTTATCAATTTTGTGCTGAGAAACTGGGCTGTGTTTTGATACGGGCAGATGCCAAATAGTGAACTACCTGAAATTATGCAAAAAAATTTCTTTTCATTTTAAAGTATTTTGTTTGTGCCTCCAATTCATACTTCTATTAATTTCCTTGGTGAGAGTTTATGCTTTGATTGTGTAAAAATAAGAAGAAAGTGGTTGATGTAGGAGAAATACAAAATCATTTTTAGTTACCTTGTGTATGAATAGATGTTGAGGGAAAGGCAGGAAGAGAAGATTACTCAAAAAGAGGAAAGCACCAGGGTAATCTATGACATTTCATCTTCTCTCAAGTTTTAGATTTGAAGCTCAAGTGTCTCTGAACTTCAGTCTTGACCAGCAAATGAGGAACTACTCTTAGATACAGTGATAGAGATTAAAAGTTTAAATACGACTTTTGTTGTTTTAAGCTCAATTTTTTTTTTTTGCGAGGAGAAGGGAGGAATACCATAATGAAGAGGAAGGTAGAAAGAAGAAAGGGAGTGAAATGTTCATAGTGATCATGGGTTATGCTCCTTGGCCTATAAGACTTATTCTGACAGCGACAAGTGACCCAGGGCTGTTTTAATTTGATACTTTTTTTTTTCACTCCAGCAACATGAACTGATATTCTTAGAACTCCTAAGAATATTTTTGGTAATTTTCTTCTCAGTGGCAGGAGGGAATATACAATTGAGGAAAGAAAGGAATAGTTGAGCAAGTACAGGTGTGAGCTTTTTACCAGAGGTAAGAATAAAACGTCTGCAGGGCTGAAATGTGAAAGTAGAAGCTCAATTTCAGGCACAAGAGTGTTGAAGGCTGCTTTAAGATAGTGTTCGGAGTTCTCACTTAAAACTTTGAGGGAGAAAATATTTTCATCTGTTCTGAATGGTTCTGTGCCATATTTTAATGAAAAATTACATTCTGAAATGTTTATAAAGTAAATGTAGAGATTTTGGATAACAGGGGTGAGACATAAATGTCTTCAAAATCAGAAAAATTATTCCTTTTAAATAACTGTCTTCTCATATAGGCAATACCATTGGAAATGTTGGACTGAGAGACTGGGAGTAGAGCTCTGGAAAGAATAATCATGAAATTTCCCAAATAAAAACATTGTTTTTTTTGGTCATGTTGATAAGGTATTTTCTCATCAGGACTAGAAAGAGATACAAAATAGTTGGAATTGATAACAAAATCATTAATTGTTGTACTATTTAATGGAACAGGTGTCAAAGAATTTGAAACACAGACACAAGATTGTCTTCTCGGGGATTCTTCATAATTGATAGGGACTAAGGTTGGAAGAGAACCCAGATTTGGTTTCTAGCTTGAGTGCTGCTCTGTTTCCTTGAATTTGAATCAGTCTTCCATACAAAATAGGCCTGCACCATTTAGAGGCTAGACCCCTGACCCATCCTCCCAGTTCCCTTATTACACTAAAGGCGGTTGAAATCAGCTGCGAGCTGGTGATCTAAGCTTGGCCGAGGGTCTGCCTTCCTGCAGTTTGTTCAATGGCGTGGTGGGAGGGTAAGATCATTTGTATCCCGGATGCGTCTACTTGCTATTTTGAAAAGTCATTCAGTTAATTGTATTGTTTATACAATGCTTAGCTGTGCTTCATTTTGGTTTTTTTAAAAGTGCATTTTGATTTTTAAAGAGGACATAGATACGGTTACTCTTACTTGTCTTTCTTCTTTGAAAAATGGCAATAGCTGGTACTGAAAGAGACCCAAGGTGTTCTCAGGGAATGGGACTGCAATTTCAAAATAAGATAAGTAACACTGAAAATAATCCTTCTTCAAACAAAATAGTATAAAAGAACGTTCAAAATATGGTATTGTCCTAAGTCACATGACTCATAAAAGCCTGAAAATTGATAATAAGAATTCTTGGTTATGAATGGTCCAGTTTTTCTACCCAGGTTTGGCCTCTACCTATTTGGCAACTATTCTGGAGGGGCTTATTCTATCTTATTCTAAATGCGCTTCATAGAATTACTTGCCTGGATTTTAAGTATCACTTTTTAGTTTTCAATCATTTTCCCACATTAACTAATTGCTGTTACTCATTCCCTTCATGCTTTTGTGTGTGTGTGCGTGTGTGTGTGTAGTGGAATAGTTGAAAGTTAGCATCTTAATGGACAAATATGTTCAAGATGTTTTTTTTTCTCTCAAAATGTTATATAAAAGTAATTTAAAACATTTTTCCTTTTCTAATCCTTAAACTTGCAGAGAATATTAAAAGCAACTAATTGATTTTACCAGCTCATCCCATTCTCTAGCTTGATATTTTGAAAACATTTATAGCATGACCTATTGCTTTCTTACCTCAATAAAGAAGTGAGGTAAATAATTTTCATTTATCAGATAATTTCACTTTACGGAAATGGCTTTTTTCCTCACTCAAGCATCCTCAGGAGCTCTAATGTTTTACAATTTAAACAGAAACAAGTTATGTTTTGCATCAGAAATAAAGCATGAATTGTTGATCCTCCAGTATGTAATAGTGCAGGCCCATAAATGTCACATGGTGACCTGTGATTCAAATCTTTAAAGCTATACTCTCAACAACAGAGTAGAACATACTCTTTATGTTCTACATAAAGAAAGAACATATGTCTTTCTTTATGGCTTCAAAACTAAAGATGATAGTTGGAAATAATGGGGGAACGCATGACAAAAGTAATCTTCTGAGTAGAAATATTTTATTTTGATTGTACTATAATTATATTATGGAATTTCCATGGATTAGAAGGTATAATTATACTGTAATGGTGTATTCTTTAGGTCTTATAATATTCATTCATGGAGTGTCAAGTTATAATAACCCTTAACATTTTCAGTAAACAAAAGGGTTATTGTCAGTGAGGCTGCTTCCTAAATGCTAATACATAACACTAGATTTTATACTGTTGGTCCCTCCAATAAAAACTTAGTAGCAAAATAAGCAATCAGGGGCCCTTATGCCCCTGGAATTAAATGCTTTTTAATGAAGCTCAAGGCACCTCTCTTAAGAAACCCATGATTAATTCATTGGTTTTCTTTCTCCTTTCCCTTCCCCTCTCCTTCCTTCCTTCCTTCCTTCCTTCCTTCCAAGAAAGACTGCAGATGAGAGAAAAGGATGGAGAGAGAATTAGGAGGACACAGTATATAGTTCCTTTGGGGGAAAGTAGCAATGGAAAAGTGAAGCTATGAGGAAAGGGAAGGCTCAAGATTAAGCAAGGCCTTGGTTTGGATTTGAGTATGGGGATAGAAATGGGGTTGGTAACAGAAAAAAATCACATATCCTAGTTAGGCACAGTGGTGCACCCCCCTCCCCCTCACCAAACCCCAGCTATGTGGGAGATCAAGGCAGGATGACAAGTTTGAAACCACCCTGAGCAATTTAGCAAAGTCCTGGTTCAAACCCTAGTGCCGTGCATGAAAGAAAAGAAAAAAAAATGGAAGAAAGAAAAAAGGGGGAAAGAAGGAAGGAAGGAAGGAAGGAAGGAAGGAAGGAAGGGGAAGAATTGAGGAAGGGAGGGGAAAGGGAAGAAGTAAAAAT
This sequence comes from Aplodontia rufa, assembly GCA_004027875.1. NCBI lineage: Eukaryota > Metazoa > Chordata > Mammalia > Rodentia > Aplodontiidae > Aplodontia > Aplodontia rufa. The sequence goes on along the minus strand of PVKS010007170.1, from coordinate 12,173 downwards.
TCCACATCTGGTTCTGACATTCATATGGCAGTGTGGGTTACTAGAAAAAGGAAAATGCAATGTTACAGAAAAGAAGGGTTCACAGTGAAATAGGACTGGGTTCAATCTCATTTCCACTTGTAATTAGCTCTATGCTTTCAGGCAAATTTGCTTTCAGAATTTCAATTCCCTCATCGGTAAAGTTGGGATAATTTAAACACTGAAGATGGTAACAGGGTGAGAGCTCCAGGCATATTGTCTGGTACAAGTGAGGGATTCAATAGATTATCATAATATAAAAAGGAATCCATTTGTCAAAGGGAAATTATATAATGGGGGATGAGCAAGAAACAGCATCCACACAAATTCTAGGCAGATTGGAGAAATAGACCATCTTGCCCTTTGGCAGCCCTTCTGTGTTTGACAACACACTTCACTAAATTATTCTGTGCCTGATGCTCTGTGAGGCAGCTCTGGTCTGGTCCCCTTTATGAAAGTCTCCTTTGCTTCTTAGCCCCCTGTTTCCTGAAAGAAATTGTTTTCTGACATTGAAAGAGCCCCACCACCAAATATTATTTAAACTCATTTACAGTAAAGAAGTAGAAGCTAAACAGAGAAAACAAAAATAGGTCTTCAGTAACACAAATAGCATGTATTATTATTAATAGAAATTTTGATAATTATCTGAGAAGCAGGTGAAGAATTATTTTCCCTTCCAAAATTACCTTGTAGCCATAGGCTCATCCCCTGTGTTCCTCAGATGGATCATTGTTGGGCTTTATGATAATCAATGGTAAGCTTCTTAAATACCTGATATTTTATACAAACCTATGTGCATATGCACATATTTCTGGTGGAGAGATTCTATGGCTTTCATCAAATTGCCAAAGTAGTGTTTGGCTTCACAAATTTTAGTTTCTCTAGAGTATAAAATGATGTCAGTTCTCTCAAGAATACACATTGGTGCCTTCTTTGAGTGAGGTCCTTAAAGAGTATTAACAGCAACATCTGGAATGTGTGAGAAACGCCCAGTTATAGGTTTACCGAAAAAGAATCTGCCTTTTAACACCAATTTCCAGTTGACTCATGCACATATTAAAATTTAAGAAAAGTTCTGCTCTGGATGTCAAGGGATCAGGCCCTATATTCTGAATTTGTACCCTTGCTATGCCTAATTCTAATGTGCTTAATGTTGATATTTAATATGGCATGTTACATGATATCAAACTGCCCCACATTGGTAGTTCCTCTCAGGACTCCAGACCTGAGTTAGATAATAAGCAGTTGCTGAATTGGGCCAGATCATTGAACTTGTATGGGCGAGTCTATTTCTTTATCTGTAACATAGAAGAAGGTTAGCTTACATTCAGCTCAGTGTTCTGGAGTTTAGAATTATTTCCCACATATGTGCTTTAGTCATGACACTTCATCTTCTGAAATGTAATCTTTTGGTAAATGTTCATAAAATATTTTCAAAAATCTGAAATCCACGCTGCTTTCTGTCTTTTTTCAGCTCCTATTATATTTTTGTAGTATTCATTTATCACTTCATTATATGCTATAGTACTCTCCAGTTGTTTGATTCACATGTCCTTCCTTTCAAGCTTGGAGACATACAATAAAGGTCTAGGCTTTATCTATTTCCTTTCTTATTTTCCTTGTCATAGCATAAGGTTTATAGTAGATTCCCAATAAATCATTGAAGATTGGATGCCATGTTTTGAGAAAGGTTTTTAGGGCTTGATATATCTCATTCCAGACCCTCCTTGCTTTTAGGGTCTTAATTGAGAAATCAGAAATAATCCTTATTTGTTTTCCTCTAAATGTTACCTGGTGCTTCTCTCTTGTGATTTTTGATATTCTTTCCTCATTCTCTGTGCCAAGCATCTTGATTATATTTCACTGAGTTTTTAATTTGGTTAGATCTTTTTAGAGTTCTATAAGCTTCCTTTTTGAGGATATTTCTAACATGGGAGAAATTTTCTGTAGGAATCTCATTGAAAAGATTTTTTAAGCCTTCAATTTGTATCTCCATGTTCTCTGCTATCCCTTTGGTTCTCAGATTTAGTTTTTTGAAGTTATCTTAAAGGTCTTGTATATACTGAACATACTCTATAAATTTTTCTCTTTTCTTGCCTTCTGTATGTATGAGATCATCTAACCTGTTTTCAATGCCTGGAATTATTTGTTCAAGAGCTAAGGTTCTGTTTTCTATACTGTCTCATCTTTTATTAATCCCTTCAAGTGAGTTTGAAATTTGATTGATCTTGTCTTTCATCTAGGAGTACTGCTTGGCTTTTTTTCATTATTTCTATTTCCTTGTTAAAGTGGTCATTCATCTCTTGTAATTGCTCTCTGAATTCCTTCCTTAAATCTTCTTTTAGGTCACTGAGCAATTTGATAACCCATTTTTTATAATCTTTCTCTGAGTTTTCATCCACTTCACTATCAGGGTATCCTTTGGGGGACTGTAGGGTTGGAGGGGAGATTTGTCTGCTTGTTTTCTCATATTTTTGAGGATCTTGTTCTTATGTATCAATTGAAGTGGATTCCTCTTCCTCTTATTTTATGTGTATCCCTTGGGTGTAATTGTCTTGTTAGTTTTGAGGTTTCTCTCTGGGTTTGATCAATGGGAGATGTCAAGAGATGGGACCTGAGTTTCTTCTGTTATTGTTCCTCCCTTATCCTTGTTAATGGTTTAGCTTTGTTTAATTATTTATTTATTTATTTTTAAATCCTCACTTCTTTGAGTTGGAGAGTTAAGTTTAACAGCACAATCCCTAACCTGTGAACTTTTAGTGTCCCTGTAATTTCTCAACACTTCATGGACATGGGGAAACAAACAATAGCAGCAAACAATACAAACACTATACAGTCCTAGACTGAATACTTGGTTCCTTCTTTGACTACAACAATGTTAATTGCTACAAAAGACAGGGATAGTAGGATCAGTGGATGCCTTAAGTGAAACCCATAAGTAACCATCAATTATATCTGGCTTAAAAGCAAATGACAGGTACCAACTTTCACATCCACAGCTGTAATGATTGTAATAGCATTAATGGTGGGGGTCAAAGTTATAAAAATGATTATTGCTAGCAGTTTGTAAGAATGCAGTCAATTAAGAGATATAAAAAGAATGTAGAAAAGAGTTTATAACTTTGAAGAGCGAGACAATGTAGAAGAGACATAGGGTATGATAATTATAAGATAGGAGGAGAGAAAAAAAAGTAGCAAATTAATGGAGGAATGAAAAAGAAAGCAATAGAATTTGGCTGTTGCCAGAAGGAAAAAGAGGAGGAACTTGGGAAACAGACTAATGAGGAATCATACAAAACCAAAGCAAAATATACTGATCAAACACTCAAATTTCTAAAGGCAGGGCACGGAAAAATAATTACATTTGACAAAATAGTAAAAATGGAAAAAAGAAACATTGTCCCTCTCTGCCCCCCATGCAGCAGAGGTGTCCTGGGTTCAGCCAAGTTCAGGGTTTATTTCCAATCTTGGTGCTCTCCATGTCAGATCTGACCCCACTGTATCTCTGTGCTCCTCCCCCACTCTGAGCTGATTGGGTGTGTGCCAGACTGGCTCAAATGTAATCCCTCTTCCTCAGTTAGTGCACCCAAATCTCCATGTTTCCAAGAATCTCCAACTGTCCAGCGCTGTGCTCCAGTGAAGTTCATCTGTCACCCACCTTGCAACCAGGTGGCACTGCATCATGGAGCCAGAACAAAATAGCTTTCCTGCAAACCACCATCTTGGAATCCCCTAATATCAACTCTTTTTTTTTTTTTAAGGGAGAAGGACAGTGAGAGAGAGAGAGAGAGAGAGAGAGACAGAGAGAATTAATTTTTGTTGAGTTTTGCACATGACTTTTTTTGCTCTAACACTTAGTTGTGTACATGGGTGCTGGGGTTTGAACCCATGTACTTGCACATGCAGGGCAAGTGCCTTCTGCCTAGACACCCTAATATCAACTCTTGAATGATAATTTCTCGTTACTTTTAGAAGCAATTAATCCAATTGAATTGGTAAAAAGAAAATGAATTTATTGAGCTACCTTATGCATCTCAGAACTTCCTTCCTTTAGTTATTTGGAAACATATATACATATTTATATACATAAATATATATATATATATGTATGTATAAACACACACACAACACATATGTAATACAAATTCAATTCTTTCACCAAAATAGTAAATCTTGATGGTCTCTTTAAGTCTAATGAGAGATGATTTCCCTTTTATAAAATTGCAAGTATTTTGGTACAAAAGTTCCAGCTTCAGTGTTTTTATCTGCTATAACAAAATACCCAAAACTGGGTGGGTTGTAAACACCAGAAATCTAGTCTCACTGTTTTGGAGGTCTGAAAGTCCAAGATTAAGGCACTGGCAGGTCCAGTGTCTGGTGAGGGCCACTTCCTGATTCATAGATGATGCCTTTCAGCTGTGTCCACATATGGAGGAAGGGTCAAACAAAATTCCTCAGACCTCTTTTGCTGGGACATTTATTATCCATTGGTGAGCCTCTTCCCTCATGACCTAATCATCCCTCAAAGGCCCCTACTCCTAACACCATAACTTTTAAGATTAGGATTTGTATATCTGAGTTTTGGAGAAAGAAACTTTTGACCACAGCAGTGCTGGCTAAGAACTGTGAAGGGTGTAAGTTTTTATGTTATGTTCAAGCTTACTATTTCCAGGTCAACTTGCTATTTCCAGTACAATAAATAATACAAATAGTATAGTTTTTACTTGTAGTGAGTAATTTGAAAAAAAAAAAAAGGTCTTACAGTGACAGTGGACATGAGATTCCTATGTCAGAGAGGGAGATCTAACAGCATAACATTGGCTTACCTGGTTCAGTTTTTCTGGCCACAAATTGATAATGGAAACAAAGAGGGGCCCAGATGAGTGTCTGCACAAGCAATATATTGATTTGCAGGAGGGGTACTCCAAACTTAGGGAATCTGAATCTTTTACAGTGCATAGGATGTGTGCCTTCTCCTACTCCAGAGAAGGACAGACTTTAATATGCTGGGCAATGAGTAACGCTTGCCATTTGCTCCAAAGGGAAATAACTATATCTACATTCCAGGACTGTTTGCTATGCAAACATCTTTGAAAAGATAATATAAAATAAAGGGCAGTCAATGCTTAGTTTCATAAGAACAGAAATGAAAGTGATCACTGAGAATTACCAACCAGGAAAGTCATGCTTGATTCTATATAATAGGGAGGTCAGAAATTCTGACCCAGTCTATTAAGTAACTTTTCTTAAGTGGCACAGTGACAAAATCCTTCTCTGTTAATCAGAAATTTGATCTTGAGGTCAAATTGGAAAATTTTCAACTTTGGGCACAAATCATTGATCAAAACACTAAAAGGAACTTTTACCTATTTTGAAGGGCATCATGGCTTGAGCAGCTGGGTGTCTCTTTACTGCATGGAGATTTTGAGTTTGACAGGATTTGAAAGATCCTTGTGTAAAAAGGCATCAGGGCTTGTTATCCTTGTTTGGAAGGCAGCTTTACTTTGCCACATCTGGCACTGGATTTTTGGGAACACAGGGACAGATGTTTTGACCTGAGCCTCTTGCTGTGAATTGGACAGGGAGTTGAGTACTGGCCATTCTACACTCAGATATTCTAGATCGGTAAAAATTCAAGCAAACTATTGTTTGAGCATGAGCTGGACCTTTGGGGAGCAGCAGATGGTTGATAATCTTTTGTTTGTCTATCCCAGGCCCAGGAGGAAGAACGTGGGAATTTGATCAATACTCATTTACATCTCCAGAATCCCTTATGATTATTGTGATTAATATTGTTTCCAGCCATGTGTTGTACAAACTATTTTAAGGTGTCCCTAGAGTGAGAGGGAATTCTGAATGCAGAATTTGCTCTAACTTCTCACTGTAAATTCTTTACTAGGAGGTGGGGAAGGGTTAAGCAAGGTGTTTTCTAAGGATTGAGCTGTATCATCATAGTCCAAGTTTAATTTTGAACATCGGCTACTCAAACATTTCTATTTTGCTAATGTCTTATGAAAAAATCAGCTAAAGATTGCTTTCCTCTTTTTCATTTTTTTCAGTGACTTATAATGCATCTTTGGATGCTATCATTTCCAGTACAACCAGCAATATAAATACTGTGGTGCTGGCTTGGAGAGAAAAATCAAAAAAGCATCTTAAAATTACATCCTTCAACATTGCCCAGGGCATTCATGCTTTTGATTACCACTCTCGGCTCAATTTAATTGGTATGTAAAATAAATCATGATAACTACGAGGGCCTCATAAATACTCTAGGATGCATATTTGTATGCAAGGAGCCTCTCTACCTTGTTGCTTTATTGCCAGAGAGACCAACTTGAACAGCTCACATTTTATTGCCTAAGAATGTCTGATAACGATGCATTATTATGTGTGGTATATATAAACTACATTGGGGTGAAAATATGAGAAAATACCCCAATGCTTTAATGCGTATTTTTATTAGAATTGGTAGGGGGTGCCTAATGATAAAGACAAAGAAGACAATTTGTGCAGCATCTGCCATTCTGCCATTCTTCTAACACTACCAAATGCTGCATCCGAATAAGTCTTTTTCATTAACACACACAAACACACACACACTTGCACACACACACATGGCAACAGAGAGCTACAAAATGTGGAAAGTAGAATGCTTTTCCATTACCTTTTTGGAATACAGCTTTTGAAAACTTGAACTTATCCTAGCTTTAGTTTACCATGGAAGCATGGAAGAATTTTTTTTTTATTTAAAGGGGACATTTTAGCTGAGGAAACAAAGATTTTCAGACATTAACTTTTTAAATAAAATGCCTAGACATTCTAAAAGTTGATATTTGATATATGCTAGTGTTCAAACACTATAAAAAGTGAGATTTATATTTATTATTTAAAACTTAACAACATAGTTATTGAGAACATTCATGGCCTAGAGAATAGGTTATATTAATCCTTAAGCATTAGATATCATTCCTCAAAAGAGTTTTGATATTAGCTAAGGGTATGAATCTCCAAAATTCCCAACAATAATAGCTGACAATCATGATAAAAAATACCATGAATGTAGACTCAGTAATATGCCAACACAAAATCTAAAAGAGGACTATAGATTTATTATAGAGGGCTGGGGTGATAGTTGAATCAATCTGGCAAGGATTCAAATATCAACCCTTTAATTCATTAGCTAATTAGTTACTCAATTCCTGAATACTGGTCACTATTTTTCACTTACCACAGTGCTGGAAAAACAAATGTGAATAATCTCAGCTGGTCCTAAAGTGGGAAACAACAAAGAGTGCTATAGATGGAATTTCCACACACTTGAATAAGTACTACACTGCTTGATCTTGAAGTGCTCCCTGAATGTAACCAATTTGTGTTCAAAAACACCTTATTTTACTAATAAAGCAGGACAAACGTGTTTGTGATGCTCATTTCCTGTATATGCATTGATTATTTCATTAGTCATGAAAAAAACTTATTCCTGTGCCTTTTAAATCAATTTTGAACTTTCAGTGTTGCCCTAGTCCATTCTTACTTCTGGAGAGCTCAAACCCTGCCTATGCTCCTGGGCTGAGCTGACTGGGGAAAGAGAACTTCAGAACTAGAAAGGATTCTGTCCCCTCCTGAGCAGGCTGCTTGTTGGCTCCTAAATGGGACATATTCTCCCTTTCAGCTCAGGCATACCCCTTCCTCCTAGGCAAACTCTTTTCCTCTTACTCTTCCATTTCAACAATTTCCATTGCCAGAACCCATATCCTATGAGCCTAGTCTAGTTGGGCAATGTCATGACTTCCTTTTCTTCAAGACAGGGTGAATTTATGTTCATTAGAAAGGGACTTTCCAACAACAGATTCCATGAACTCATTTCAGAAAGAAAGTGACTCTGTGGGTTATTTATGCTATGTAAAATTTTTTTCTTTTAAATTCTGATTAGCAACTGCTGGCATTAACAATAAAGTTTGCCTTTGGAATCCGTATGTTGTCTCTAAGCCAGTCGGTGTCCTTTGGGGTCATGCTGCCAGTGTAATTGCTGTCCAGTTTTTTGCTGAAAGAAAACAACTTTTCAGCTTCTCCAGAGATAAAGTAAGTAATATTGTGCCCTTAATTTAGTCCTGCCTCCACAGTTCCAACTGAAATCTATCCAGGGTCCTGAATTTTTGAAAGATGATGTAAATTTTTAAAATATATTGGCTAACTTTTATGTCTTTGAAATCTATATTTAAGGAAAGTGTTGATTGATGGTTAATTAACAATAGTCTTGGGCAACGATATAAAATATTTTATTAAAATTTGATTCAAACCACAGATTTAATCTCTTTTGTTGGACTCTCAGTATGTCACATTTTAAGAGTTTCCAAAGTTCTCATAATTCAAAGGGAAAAAAAGGAAATGGGGATTTTTAGTCAGCTTTTTTGCTGCTATGACTAAAAGACCTGACAAAACAATTTAGGAGGAAAAGTTTATTTGGAGGTTCACCATTTCAGAGGTCTTAGTCCATAAAAAGCTGGCTCCATTTCTTGGGGATAAAGGTGAGCAGAAAATCATGGCAGAAGAGTGTGATGGAGGGAAGCAGCTCAAGGCATCACAAAGCAGAAAGAGAAGACTCCACTGATCAGATACAAAATATATACCCTAAAGGCACACCCGCTGTGACCCACCTGCTCCAGCTGCATGCTACCAACCTACAGGTGCCACCCAATTAAGCCGTAGTAGGGGATTAATTCATTGATTGGGTTAAAGCTCTCATAACCCAATCATTTCACCTCTCAATCTTTTTGCATTATCTTTCATATTGAACTTTTGGGGGTCAACTTTCATTCAAACCATAACATGGGACAAAGAAATGTTTTGATAAGACACTAAAAAGACACACCAAATTAGCTATTCTTACTTTGATATAGAAGATATTTAACAAATTAGAAGGTTAAGCTAATCTGAAGAATATAAAACACATTAAGAATGTTTCAATCAAACTCAGCAATTCTTTTCTATTTGATGATATTGATGGGATGTTTTTGTTTGTATTTTGGGGTGCTAAGGATTGAGCCCACGGCCTTGCACATGCTAAGCACACACTCTACCTCTGAGCTGCACCCTAAGCTCTTGAGGCACATTTTATTTATTTATTTACTTTTTTCATTTTTATTGGTTCACTTTAAGGTATACAGAAGATTATACAATGGCATAATTATGAAATCATGGATTTTAACTTGTTCTAATTCAGTCTCCAGTTTTTCTCCTACCATTCTTTTCCATCTGCCACATTTTTTACATGTGTAACAATAAGATGTACATTGACATACTTATAAAAGCTTGGAGTTCCCAATATTAACTTAGTTCCCAATTTCCCCCTTTTTATCTCTACCCCTATACTTGTTAGACAGTAGTAAATCATTGACATTTTATAAAAGTATGCTGTATAACTTATTTTAATTTATCCCCTAGTATCCCCCCAACCCATTCTCTTTCTTGAGAGATATTTTAAATATGGTGGAGAAAATATGGCACCAGAGCCAGATAGTCCACGTTGAATTCTGAGCTCACTATTTTGCTATATGTATCCACTTAGGTAAATTTTTAAAAAATTTTATTAGTTAATCATAGTCTTATGTATTAGAGGGAATTGTTATGTATTTGTATATACTTAGATATTGGCAAAGTAAGTACCCAATCCTAGTCCAGGATCTCCTCCCCCTTCACCCATTCCCAATATCTTGTCTTCTCTGTAATACCCTCATGCTCTAAATAGAAATGAGCATATACATATATATTAGTTATAGACATTTCTGAGTTTATACACCTGCCTGAGTAGTTTGGCTTCTCATGGGAGTTGAGTGTACCCAGCTGTATTGATAACCCCCCTTTTTCCTTTCTCCCTACCTCCCTCCCTTCTCCCAACTTCATAGCTGTGGTTCCTTCACCTTACATGCCACTTCAATTTGGTGGGTTTATTAATTAAACTTAGCTAATTTTCATCCTATCTTAGGCAGATTTTTAATCTCTAAAAATATCATCCTTTGTGCCTCTGTAAAACTTTCATTTTACATAATGCCTAACTTAAAGATCCAGTTAAAAATATGATAGATTTCAAGATACATTTGATAGTTTTGGTTATGGTGAGAAAAAGGGATGATAAGTTGATAAGTTCATTGAGGAAAGTCCTTGAGACTTTTGGTGAATCTGAACTTTTGTTCATGCTAAAGAATTGTATATGCATTATATATACACATACACACATATATACAGTGTATATTTAGTACAAATAAATTAGGTATTTAAATATGTAAGTACATATATATATATATATATATATATATATATATATACTTAGAAATTCATCTTCAATTCCTTAGCCTCACCTAAGCCAAAACTCCTACTAAATTTGTTTCACTGTCTATATCATATAAATCTTCTCCATTTCCCTTACATTTTACCAATAAACCACCAATTCCTCTTGATTCTACCTAAAGACATGCATGTCAGTCTCTCTTCTCCATCTGAACTGATATAAATCTTGACTTTCCAGCAAAATATTGCACCTTTCCTAAAATGTCTGCTTACTTTCAGACTTGTGTGATCCCAAATTGTCCTCTGTTCTAATAGTTGCTTGCAAGACAAATTTTTATTCCCCTATCTTTTCCCTCCATCTAACTCTAAAATTTTTCTTTTTGTTTAAGGAAAGAGTCAATTTTTTTAAGAGAGAAGGACAGTGAGAGAGAGAGAGAGAGAGAGAGAGAGAGAGAGAATCAATTTTTATGGAGTTTTTCACAAGGCTTTTGTTGCTCTGACACATAGTGTGTACGTGGGTGTTGGGTTTTGAACCATGTACTTGCACATGCTGGGCAAGCACTGTAACCACTGAGACACCACTCCAGCCCAAAAAAGTCAATTTTTATTAATTTTTTCATCTGATTTTTGGTTTTCCTACACTTAGTTAGGCTGGCGGTGCTGGGGTTCAAACCCAGATTCTCATACATTTCAGGCAAGCCCTCTACTGGAAAGCCTCTTCTCCAATCCCTCAACTCTACAATTCTTCAACTTTCATACAAAGCCCTCTGCCTGTTTGCCAGTCCTATTTCACTTCCTATTTTTCTCTTTCATTCATTTAGTGCTGTAGAACTCCATTAAGTGCTTGGCTGTTTCCGCCACGCAGTGTTGTGGCTTAGCAATATGCTCTTTCTTCTGATTTCTCTTCCCTCTGTCTTTTCTCCAGGCTCAGAGCTTTGGTGTCTCTCTTGAAGACCTAGGTGTTTCTTTCCATGCACTTCCATTTGAGCATTTACCATGCTGAACTGAAACTGTGCTTCCTTAACAGGGGTCAGGATCTTCTTAGCTTCTGTTCTTGGTGTCTATCACAGTGCTTGGCACTTGTACTGCTTGTTCAGGGATTATTTGTTGACAGCCTGAAGTGAAGACACATTGATATGAATCCAAAGCAGTGAAGAACTCAGAATGAGACCTTTTATGATGTCTTATTGGTTCTTTTTAACTTAAGACCTTTTAGAACTTTGTTTTAACTTCCATTATTGAATTTACACTCTAACTTGTATACTGGAGCATTGTGTGTGAACATTGTACCTTTCATGAGATTTTGAGTGCTTGAAAGTAAAGATCATTTGTCAAATTCATTTTTTGTGTTTTCCAGGACCTAGTAAGTATTACTGTATTAAACACATGTTGAATATGATATATGAACCAGTATAACTGTTAACTAAATGATAGGACTCATGAAGTTAGGAACTATATTGTGTCATAGACATACAAAATTGTTAATAAATCATAATTAAATGAAGGAATCATTATAAATCATATGTATGAGCCAAATATCAGATATTTTATCATTATAGAGTTCCCTGAAAGGTTTTATAACTTAAAAGGAAAGTGAAATAAAATGTCCTTAGAGTTAAAACTGATTATGAACACCTCTCCTGAATGTTAAGCCTACCTGGCCTCTTTTTTTTTTCCACCTTTATTAGAAGTATATTGCGATACAGGATACAGATGAGGGGGAAACATTGTCAAAACTGTAGCAATCAATGTGTATAAACTTTGATAACCAGGGGTAATGCTAATGCATAGATAAGCTATTGCAGTTTCCCCCAGAAGAACTCATGTGTTAAATGGGTATCTAGTGTAGGAATAACATCGGCTTC